>SNQN01001793.1:34539-46230 GCA_008642245.1 Bassia scoparia | reverse complement strand
ATTCACCAATAGCCACTGCCGCACGCATTCCCACCCACCACCTTTCATTTTTCGCTAAATATGAACCAATCTGGGTTGCTGGGAGTCTGATTTCTATTGAGGTTTTTTTAAGTTTGGGCTGTGTTTGTGCGTGTGTTTGGGCGGTGGTATTCAGCTTAAATTAGGTGAGGGATGTGGTTGGTTAGGCTAGAGTTTCGAATTAGAGGTTATGGTTTGAATTAGGGTGGTTTGAATTTGGGGTTTTTTGCCGGTGGTGGTGGGGTGGCATGACTGGGGCTTACGGTAGGTGGTGAGGAGGGCGGGGCTGACTTGGAGGCTAAGTGAGAGGGGCACGGGGCCTGGGCTAGGTGAAGGTGGTGCGGGTCGGCGTGGGCTAGGTAACGATGAAGGTGGTGCGGGGCTGGCTGGTTGGGGTGGCTAGGTGGGAGGGGGTGCGCGGCAGGCTGGTTGGGCAAAGGCTAGGATAGGTTAGAGAGGGTTCTTGGGCTGGGCCTCAAAGAGGAGAAGAGAGTGGTAAAAAGGGTAGAACATGAAGCTAAGATCCAGAACATGAAGGTTATATGTGTGGTAACATAATGATTAAGTATTATACGAAACATCGATTGAAATAAATATGTGAACATAAATAAAAATGATGTAGAAATGAAGAGTAAAATATGCTAGAACATAAAAACTAAAGTTACTTAGATTATAGAGTTCGTCATAGTTCTCACCTAAGGGAGTTCTCATGGGATCCTCACCCTATATATATATTATATATATATATATATATATTATTATATATAATATTATATATAATATTATATTATATTATATATATATTTATCTTATTATCTGTTGTGTGTGTACATTTACATTTAAGGGGTACATACAAACAGTAAGGGTACACAGACGATTTCAGCTATTGTGATAAACAGTACGCGTTACCCTTTAAACCTTCAATGTAGCCCAGATTGAAATACAAGTATTACATAGAATTAAATCGTGACTGTCCATCACGAAATCCTACGGTCAAGATTAAAAGTTTTTAATTTTCACCTAAGGTTGTGTTTTCACATGATCTGTTCATATTATATATTATAGAGAGAGAGTAAGGATCCAATGAACCACATGCTATATGAAAACGTGAAAACCAAAATAAATGGTACATTTTACTTTTAAGGGTACATCAAGCAGTAAAGGGGTACACAAGACTTTCAGCTACTGTTGTGAACAATCACGCGTACCCCCTTAAACCTTCAATGTACCCCAAATTGAAATAACAGTATAGACAAAATCGTGACCGTCCATCTCGAAATCCTATATATTATCTATTATAATTAATTATATATATTATAATATAATATAATAAATATATATATATATATATATTATTATTATATATATTAAAAAACTAAAAAGTCGGTTCACAAAATACACATTTATCGAATCTAAAAAAAATCTTATTTATACACTATTTTATGGCTCTGCGGTGCACAATATTTACTAATTTATTTATTAAAAACTATAAAAAGAGTGAATAAAGTGCAATTTAATATTTGTTATCAGAGTTTGTATTGTATAGGGTAATAGTTCACGCCCATGCCATATATGTATGATTTATTTACTAATTATTCACAAGAGCTCTAAAAAATTATTGTTTCTGCCTACTTGTTGGGCAGACCCATTACGATTATTACGAGAATGCCATACTGCCTCATTGACCAGTCAAATGAGGGAAACTTCTTTGGAAGTTGCCTAACTTGAATTCAGTTAGAATATCTTCTAGTATTTCTGAGTCAGGTTTTAATTACCAGTGCCTTCCCATTGTCTATAATAGGGGCTCAGCATTCAGAATCAAGGACACCATACATTCATTCCGACACTATGACATTTAAAACAAGTCCATTTCTCTTTCCTATTCTCAGTTTTACATTTTGGTATAAATATATTTAATGTGTTATATTAGTAACTAGATTTAGCCCCGTGCAATGCACGGTTTTGACAGACGAAATTTGATTAAATTAAATTTTTGTTAGAGAATAATCAAAAACAATTATGGCCTACATAGTAGAAATAAGAAAAATTAATAATTAAAATGATAGATAGAAAATGGGACATTTGATATATTGATGAACTATTTTGCTCATTTAATAAAATATGAATAGCTAACATCTTGGAAAAATGAATACTTCGTATTTAAAAAAGGTTTAATTTTAAAAATCTTAGAAAATAATGTCAAATGTAATTTTAGAGGGACTATTCTACTTAATAATTTGACACGTGATATTGACAAATTCTTTAGATTAATCTCATGCGTTGCACGGTTTTGACAAATAATATTTTTATTTGTTAAAATTTTGTTAGAAGATGATTAAATTGAAAAAATTACTATAAAGTACTCCGTAGATAGTAARCATAGTACTTGTATATAGAAAGATGATGAATTGATAATTAAAAGGGTAAGGAGTAAATGAGGCATTGAATATACTCCTTAAAAAGTGTACTCCTAAACTAATTTAATATAGTACTTAAATAAAATTACATTTATTATTTATTTTTAAAAATTGGGAAGGTAAAAATTGTAAAAAAAAAAGAATAAATTAAAATAGAATGATTTAATTATATGTTTCGGAGGGAAAGTTTTTTCATAAGGACGTGACATGTGACAAAGGCTTATGTGAGCATGTTCTGTTTTAGTAATTATTTATAGATTTTACACAAAAAATAAAAAAAAATTAAAGAGTTTTGGAGGGAAAATTTTTAACTAGAAGGTGACATGTGTCCCTCGATTTTTGTTTTACTAATAAGTAGGGGTGAGCGGGACCAGGCATCCGGTATTTTTTTAGGGAACCGTACCCGAAACGACATGGTCCCAAAATTTGAAACCGAAACCGGAACCAGTTGAACCGGTTTCTAAGTTTTATAAACCGGTCCCAGAACCTTCGGGATCGGTTCCAGGACTGGGTACCCAGTTCATATAATTAGTTTTTGCAAATTAATTTTGTGCTTGTAAAAAATGATCTTTAATAATCCCTTCAACTTGAAACATGCTTGCTGCAATCTATCGGTGATAAAATCGACAAATAAGGAAATAATCTTTGAACTTGTAAAAAATAATTTTTAGGCCCATGAATCATTCTCTTTGCACCCTTAGTGTTTGAATAGTTCAACAAAGAAGGAAATGGATTTTAATGTGAAGAAAAAGAGTAGAATTACCTTATATAATAGTTTCAAACACTGGGTACCCGATACAGAATCGAAACCAACTGGGTACCCAGAACCGATACTGGTTCCACCGGGTATTGGGTCCCAAAATTTATTACCCGAAACCGGAATCACTTATGATCGGGTCCCTTTTTTGGATCCAAAACCGGGCCCAATTACATCGATTCCGGACCCGGAACCGGCGGGTCCGGACCGGTTTCGATTTTAGTGTCGAGTTCCCAAATTTTCTGCTCGCCCCTAAAGTAATATTCCTTGATTTTTGTTTTACTAATAAGTAATATTCCCTCTATTCCATAATATTCATGTCAATTACTATTTATACGCTTCCCAACGCATAATGTTTTGTATTGGTTATATCTTTAGTTATAGATTTGTGAAAATTATAACAATTGAATATTAATAATCTACCCATTAATACGAATCAAACAAGATCACGCATCACCATATTTATTCTTATACATTAATGGTTATTTGTAAGTTTCCCTCAACTTTTGAATAGTTGAAAAAAAAGTGGCATGAATATTAGGAAACGGAGGAAGTGGATTGTTGAAAAAGAAATGATGCAAATAGTTTGAGAATGGGGAGTAATACAGGATATGATAATTTTTACATCATCTCATCAAATTCTCAAAATAACATTCATTAATTCATTTTGAAACTTTGGAGGATTATAAGTTTGAAAAGAAAATGATGTCATTTTGAGTTTCTAGAGGAAAATATTTCATAACTAGAATGCAAATTGTTATAAACTACTGTAGATTAAAATTTGATATTTTTCAAAAGTACTTAATTATCTGAAAATAACGGTTTTACATATTTTTGACAATTTTTAATATTATATATGAATTAGTAAATATACTTTATACGCTTCTTAAAAATTGCTTAATTTCTTTTAGGTAAATTCACAATAATTACCCTCACTTTTTTTTTCAATTTTGAAATAGGGACCATAATAAAGTACTCAATTTCTTTCTTTTATGTGAAAACCACAATTAAATTACTCATTTTCTACACATAATTAATTAAAATATTCATCAATACATTTACATTAATCTTTTATCTCTCTTTTTGTTGTCCCACTCACACATCTCCATCACTCTATCAAATTTTTGCCGCGATTTATGATAAAATCAAAGTGAGACAATTTTTAACCAAACGGAGGAAGTGTATAATTTTACTCAAATAAAAGCACATTTATTAACCTTCACTAAAGTTTTTTTTTGTACATTTTTATGCAATAATTAATAAGTTTGTTTAGGAGGAAATTTTGAAAGGAAAAATTGGGAGATGAGATTTGCTTGAGTAAGTATA
This sequence comes from Bassia scoparia, assembly GCA_008642245.1. NCBI lineage: Eukaryota > Viridiplantae > Streptophyta > Magnoliopsida > Caryophyllales > Amaranthaceae > Bassia > Bassia scoparia. The sequence continues at coordinate 41,712 of SNQN01001793.1, read as the reverse complement.
GCTAGGACACAGTGGGGTGTGGGGCTTTGACGTTTATGCAGTTGCTTTCATTTCTATACTATATATTTGATGTATGTGCCTTTTGCTTAATGTCTATACATATTGATTTATTGTCCATGTATGTGTTGTTAAATTTCGAATAATAATTTAAAAAAACATAGAAATCAAAACACTAGCATAGACGTCAAAGCACTAATATAGACATCAAAATAATCCCAATAGAGTGTGTGTTTATCATTCTCCGGGTTTGCTTTAATATTAGTTATTTGATTAGGTGATTAGACGACGATTGATAAGATTAGCAACTATATTACTCCTTCCGTTTGATTTGTTTGTTAGAATTGCACGTCAATTAAGGGAAATTAGTATTTGGATAACTATGTTAGTATTACTTGGAAGTTGTATTATTATTTTAATTTGTTGAGATGTGTGGCAATAAAATTAAAGTAAATCTTTTTATATTTAACTTTTTTTTTTTTTGACAAGGGGGAAAAGCTAAGAGGTCAGCCTGTGGCTGAGGTCTTAGCCAACTTTCATAATAACAACAAAAGTCGACTTACATCACTACTAGTAGATCTAACACATTAGAGAAACTATTAAAGCATATTTAAGATAACAAACTTCCTTGTTGAACAAGAACATCTGGATCTGAACAAAGGCTGACTTCCTTTTCATTCCAATCCGAGAGCTTGTGAGTTCCTGACTATTTGGAGGATGATGATCGCTAAGCAAGACTGTAGTTGCCACCTACACCTGTAGAAAACAAGGTTAGAAAAGACACACGAATGCTTCCTGCTGTTAACTCCTAATCCTTCTTGACACCTTGATTGATGTCTGATGTGGCTCTCCTTAAGGGACTACGGTTGCTCGTAGTAATTGATTGAAAGGAAAACTACAGTTGCCTGTAGTAGAAATTTGCAGAAAGGGTGAATTGCTGGGGAGAGCTGTATGTGAAGGGTTATTAAGTAGCATGGGGAGTATCTTTGGTTTGGGTCTTAACTTCCACGGGGTCGAGAGAGGGGAATTCCGTAATTGTGGTTTCTGTGGCTTGATCAGTAAGGGTAGAATGTCACTGTTAGCCGACAACTTGCGATAGTTGACTTCATCATGATGCACTGACAGGAGTGAGTTGAGGGTGAGTTTTGAGTCTTCTTGGTCCCTGCGGACACCAACGGCTCTGATACTCATAATAACCCGGATCTGGGGTATAGTATTGCACCATCCTTCCTTTTGAAAGTATTAGGTACTCTTTCTTTGAGATACCTATAGTAGCTCCAGGCTTGTTCTTATGACGAAATGTAAATTCACCTTCTCTTCATCCATGGAACTCTACTCTCTTTCATCTAAACCATTATTCTCAACTCTTTCGTTCATTAACTCATCCTGAGTCGCACTGCTCTCCAACTTATAGATCTACTCCCACCTTAACTCTTTAATACCCTCTCTGGCCCTAGGCCCTACTGGGATTAACTCATTCACTCCTAGACGTTCAGAAGCCATGTTATCACCTTGGTCCTGCTACTACAATGAAATTCTGCTTTTTGTAGACTTAAAGTCCACACGTCATTTCTGAATTGTCAACGCGGGCTCCTTCGACTCACACTCCAGTTGCTTGGCCTTCCTTTTTCCCTGATTCTTGCAAGAAGAAGTGTGAATAGACTCTTCCACTCCCCTCAACATCCTTAGGATCTCCTTATTAGTAGGTTCAACCTCCAGAGCCATCCTTAAATCCCACTTGCTGAACTTAAGTTTTCCCAGGCCATCGCTGCTTCGCTCTTCTAAACAAGGCTTTAAGATTGGGTCGTAATTAAGGGCAATGGAGCAAAGATGACCTACTTGTTCGTATCTCCTTCTTTTTAAGTAAACTCGCCGCCATATTCAACAATACTTGAAGCTTCTTGCAAGAAAAGACCTCTAACACCTTCATCACCAAGAACCAAACAAGAGAGAAACACAACACGAACAAACTATACTTCTCCAGAGCCTCATCAAATCTCCTTCCTAAAGACGAGTTTCCCTCGTTTTGAATTTATTCCAAAGTCTAAAACGTCTCTAGGGTTCTCTAGATTGGAAATAAATTAAAAAGGCTCAATCATCCTTCTTCAATTACTTCCACCGAAAGGAAACTGAAAGTTCTCTTGGAATTCAAACACGTCTCCAAGGACTCATAAAAAGAAAAGGAACCAACTCAAAAGGCAAAAAAGAACAAAAATACAAGCCAAACAACCAAGATCACACTCACTAAGAAAGGACACCACAACAGCTACTTAAAGAAAAAACTAAAAACCAAAGGGCCGGGAACAACCTGCAACGGGACGGGAACCAATCTGCAGTGGTACGAACCAACGACAACGCGGGTGGGGGGGGGGAGGTCGTCGACACTGACAGTAGAGCAACCCAACACCAAAAGGCAAGACACGCCGCGGCAAGGACTACTAACCAAACCCACACAAAAACAACCATAACAACCTTAAACAAAATAAAAAGAAAAGAAACAAAATAAAAGAAAAGAAACAAAATAAAAAAGAAAAGGAAAGCTGCCGGAAGGGACTAACACAGTCGCCAAGAAAGAGCGACGCTGCTGGACGCCGGTGGTGGTGGCGCGCTGCTGGACGCCGGTGGTGGAGCGGCGCTGCTGGACGCCGGTGGAGCACCCACCAGTGAACGCTCCAAGAGCACGAGCACACTCAAAAAGACGCAAACGCGCGTCGCGGTCGACCGAGCCCAATTCCGTAGAGTAATCGGGATCGCCGGTGCCTAGGAGGGCGGTGACGCTCAACTACCGGCGAGTCCGACCTACGCACACACGAAAGAAGTTTTTGTGTGTATTTAGAGAGAGAAGGGGAGGATATTTTGGAGAGAGAATTGTTCGATTTAATTATTCTTTTTATATTTAACAATGAGGGGATGAGATAATTTGAGTGAAAAATCAAGAATGATGAGTAAATAGGTAAGGTAATATTATATTTTAGGGGTAAAAGTAACATTAATGATAAATAAGTAATATGTAGAAAATAAGATAGTGTAAAGAATAAAAGGGACACCAAAAAAAAACGTAAAACGTAGGGATTATGTACTTGGACTCGTATACCCATATTCGACATGGCTATGTGTCTAGGGCCTGTTTACATTAGCTTATTTCAAATTCAGTTCATCTCCATTCAGTAAGTTCAATTCAGTTCTTAACCAATTTCTTCTCTTCATAAAATATTCAATTCAGTTCAGCTTCATTCAGTTCAGTTCAGTTGATTCAGTTAATGTAACGGACCCTGAATGTCTTACTCGTTTAATTTACGAAAAATTACCAAGATATTAGTCCTAAATGAAGTATCCAAGTGTTGTACCAATGTCGAGTGTCAACTGTCAAGATATCGACACGACAGCGAGTATTTGAGCTAAAATGAAGATTAAATAACATAATTTGGATATAATGGCAATCAAATCAAGTCAAGTAATCATGAGAATACTAAGAGTCAAAATTTAAGAAAGATACATTTGACATCACTCACTCACTAGTAGTTCTATGAACTGGAATATATACATCCTTTCCCTTTCCTTTCCTATGCAATAATTATGTAAAGCTAGCCAAATTCAGTCCATTCAATTCAATGGGTATTAATTTCAGTATTTCATTTGCAAAATTTCTGTTTAAAAAGTTGAATTTCAGATTTTGATTTTGTTAGTTGTTGTTATTGTGCACAAAAATGGTGCAAGTGAATATGAAGACAGAATAAGTGCACTCTCAAACACCCTACTTCCATCATCCTCTCTTTCTTGATACAAAACAGGTTGTAAGGACTAGTTTACTGTCCAAAAGATGGAGTTTGTTTGGACTAACGTTCCTGCTCTCGATTTCGTTCTTCGTGACACACCAAACAAAGCATCATTCAATATCCTTTGTGTACAAGGCACTGTCCTTAACCATGCCCTCAGATCAAGCTCTTCGCTTGAGCAACATCGATTTGTCGAAGAATGTCATGTACATTCATGGGTTTGGACCTTATTGAGACGCGGTGTTGTGGAAATAAGTCTTTGTTCCATCAACAGGAAGCAAAGCTTGCTGAAGGCCTGTTTTTGAGTGAGAATCTCAGGGCATTGAACTTAGTTGGGAATTTTATTCTTCGCGTTAATGTCTCATACTTTCATTCCTGAACCTTGAGATACTCAAACTCTCTGGTGTGGTGATCAAGGATGGGTGCTGGATGTTTCTTCGACGTTTCCTCGTCTTAGAGAACTTGTCTCCATAATTGGACTAATTGAAGTCTTACAATCATTCATCTTCTTTGAGGACATTGAAGATCAGATTCTTCATGCTGTAATAGAAATTTAGATGTGCAACATGTGATCATTGAAGCACAAGCCTCGAATACTTGTTTGTTCGGACAATACTTCCTTCTATGACATCAAGTGTATGTGTTCATTGATCGAAGCTAAGGTCAATGTTTGGCAACCAGAGCTGTGGATTGCGCGATTTTTTTCAGCAAATATCGAGTTTGAGGACTTTGCGATTATCAATAGCAACTGTATATGTAAGTCAAGTGACTCAGTATTGTTTATAAACTTCTGTTTTCAATAGGATTTTATTCACTGCTGTTCTTTCTGTATGTACATRGCAGCAATTGCTTGAAAATGTATACCCTCATGAGATACCAGTGTTCGACAARCTGACATGCRTAGAGTTAGCGGATGGTACGTGGTCTCTTGTGCTACATATGCTAGATCATGCTCCAAATCTGGTCTCGTTGATCGTGCACAAGCACAACTATTCTGTTAGTCTGATCTCTTCACTCTRAATTATTATTTGTTCTACTTATTCTTGAATCGTTGTACCTCAGCATACAAGTAATCAGTTCAGTACTGGCTARTTCGAAGTAATGAACTGAACATTTGTGCTATACTAATCTTTGATCAGTTCTGATTTACTCGATATGTTKTGATATGATACTTCAGGAGGACTGGATGGATTACTGGAATCCGCTTCCATATTGTACACCAAAGTGCTTATCGCGCACTCTTAAGAGTATTGAATTCTACGACTTTTGTGGATTTGAGAAACAAGTGAGGATTGCAGAATACTTGTTGAGAACTGCTGCAAAGTTGAGGATGATGAAGATKCATARGACTTCTCGAGATGCAGATGAAGAAATGTTGGCCTTGCTGAGGCTGTTAAAGGTTCCCAGAGTCTCGAGCAATTGTGAATTTTCTATATGCACCCCAGGAATGAATCGGCTCTAGTCTTTGGTTTCTACTCTTTCGCTTGAATAGATCAGACTATATAATGGCTGCAGTTTTGGGCTCAATCGCCTCAATATATTAGTGGCTGCGAAGTGCTTTGAATGTAAGCATTTCTTTCACAGGGGAAAACTGGGTTTTTTCGCCGCAGATCGTCGTTGTTTCAGCAGTAATGTCAAGCAGCCCTCCCGAAGCATCGAAAATATTGATATGAGTCCAGAGATGTTGGACTGCCCATAATGGTATTGACCCTTGATTTTATGCTCATAATATTCTTGTAATTTTTGTGGTTGCCACTATGTTTTGATTTGTTTTTCAGTTATGTTGTAGCTTCTGTATTCCTTTTGCTGGTAATCAGAATGCCACATTTGAGTTTTATGGCCAAAAGTTGCGGTTCGCCGGTTCTTAGACCAAAAATGGCACATACGATATCTACCTAGTCTTTCTGATGCAGTGTGATTTTGTATGATTTAACTAGTTCGTAATTGTTATGGTAAATTATTGTTTCGTCTGAGAAGAACACATTTCTTCATAGGCATCATCGCAGAATGGAATACAATATTCCGAGAATCTCTCGGTCGCTACTCACTATGGCAATGACTGGTGCAATGAGTTTCTTAAGCTGTGATTGTTTTCCTTGGTTTCCTAGTGTTAGACTCAGTTAAGCTGTCAGCATTTACAGGCAATGTCACTTACAGAGAGTTGATCCGCTTCACAGGCGAAATCGAATCAAGTTGCACTACAATGATCTATGGTAACAAATAGCTTTCGGTCGGTTTTAAATAGCCGAAAAATGCATTGTTGAACCCAGCAGCTAACTGCAAGTACAAATATCTCATAAAATACACTTTAGCAACTCTTAGAAGCATTTCCTATGAATAGGGCTGCTAAATCGACGAGTCAAAAAGCGAGCAAGAGCCACAGCTCGACTCGACTCAAACTCGATTCTTATTGCATATGGTTTTCTGCACACATTCTTTTTCTGCCAGTTACTTTCCAAAAAAAAAGAAAAGGATACAGGTCTCTAAAACGTGATGCGTGATTATACGCACAGACACTTCACTAGTATCGAATTCTAATCAAGAATGAACAATTTAATTAGAGCTCCCAACACGGAGCACCTGGCTAAGGTGACAGACACCAAACGCTTCAAATGAAAAAGCTTTATTGGCAAGAAGCTACATTCTACAAGACAGATTATGACAAGCATGAACGAATTTGGGATTCAGTGACTTGTGAAGACTACGACTCCTTAACAGATTACAGACGAGCGAGCATGCTTTCATTCCAGGAATCACTATTGCAATTACGCCCTTTTCCTGAATAATCAAGGGGCACTGACCTATATCGACCTAGTTGAATCCAGAGGCCACATGCCTCTAGACATCTCATGAATCATGGATCTTGTCATAACTTAACAGTGAACTAGAACATTGATCAAAATACACAGACGAGTTGGAGATCTGCAGCTTACAGATATAAATGGATCATGGTTTCCCGAGAGCTTGCCCAAGAGAAGATAACAAATGCTTCATATCAGATCGTTCAGCTCGAGAGGGTAGGTCCGAAATGGTCGGAATAGCATTCACACATACCCAAGTAAACTGAAACAGAGACATGTTCACAAATCAGTCATTCGGATAGATTAAAAAAAAAGGAAGGTAATTTTAATCTCAGGCAAAGCCCACACTTTGTTTACAATTAACAAGTCTTCAAGTAAAAAAGGTTTATATGGTTCAGGAAGATATGACCAATCTGGCTTCTTAGCATGGTATGACACTGACAGGATATGTTCAGCCTCTTCAGCACTTTGACATCCTGCGGTAAAAACTCCACACAGCTTCGGGAGGAAAGTAGAAATAAGAGCTGATCCTGAAGAAGAATCTCCTTGAGCTGGGATACGCAAAATGCAAAAATTCAGTGAAATTCAGAGGTTAAGGT
>SNQN01001793.1:4278-34514 GCA_008642245.1 Bassia scoparia | reverse complement strand
AACCTGCTCGTATTCTTTCATTCCAAACTTCTATGAATTAACTCAATTTATTCTCTGCTCTTAATCCCATCCTCATCGTAACGCTCTTATAACCTAACCCCCCATCGCAGCTGTCACGATTCCCTACGCCAGCTTCCTCAGTCACACCACCTCGGCTCTACCCAGATTCGGCACATTTGCACGTCAACTTACTCTTCTCTAACTCAGACCAACCTATGCGTAGCCCCCTAGCTCTTTACTTATAGCACCCGTCGACTCACCGCATCCACCGAAGGTCTGCACGGCCTGCCTCACAAGCCCTTGAACTTCTCTAACTGTCTCTCCAAGTCCCCTACTGAGTGACCACGCTTTATCCATACCGCTGAGATCCAGTATCCCAAGCCACACATGCATATCCTGAACACCACTTTCACTTTTCATACACCCCCACCCTTCCACTCGACCTCCCCCTGCACGTCCCCACATTGATACGAATAAGATCCGCAAAGCCAACCGAACACACCGCCTCACCCTCCGCGCTTTCCCCCTCCACATCTACCGCCTCTCTACTACAAATTACTGTAATCTCTAGCTCATGCTCTTTGAGTACCGGCGGGGGATCGTGTAAGACCCCCTCGTTCACTTTCTGCACCATTATGTCAAACTCCCACAAGCCCGACGATGGCCGCGAATGACTCCTCATCAGACGCTCCGACTTAGCCAACCCCTCAAGCGCTACCCCATCGTCGTCCCATACCTTAGTCGCGCTTGGGACCTCCATCCCCTTATTTCACGCCTCGACTCTACATATTATGCGGCGCAATAAGCGGAATACGTTTCACGTATTCACCTACCGGTTCCCAGTCCTCGCTCAATTAGGTCATTCTTCTCCCATCTCCCCAGCTCCCTATCTCCACCGACTCAATACCTATAGACCTTAGCGTATCATCACTCCTTCACCCATTACCGTAATGGCTTATCCGCTCATCCACACCCTCCTCCCGCCTCTCCTCTCTTCAAATCCACCACACTTTGCCCGCATTTTTCCCCAAAGGCCCCCAATCGCTCACCCCCTGCCTCGCTCCCTTCTCCTCCCTATCTAGATAGCTCACTTATGCTACCCTACACAAGGCCTTTTTAGATATGTTTGCCCCTTATATCGTGACCTTGTCACGGCTCCAGCAATCTATTTACTCCTGCCGCCGCGGACAATCGGCGAGCAAGGGATATGAGCCCCTCAACTTGGCGTTCTGTACTCCTCCACTCTATCTTTTTACTAGACTTCACACACTTCCGCCCGCCTCCGCCCCTGGTCAACTCTCAACGTCACTGTCGCAGCTCTTCTTGCAAAGATCCCCTACTGGAGACCTGCCTTACGACAACCATTCTCATACTTCCAACCCTCAACCTTCGAACTTCCATAATCACCCAAGAACCCGTCCCAGTCGAATCGCCGACCGCGCCGAGACTACTCACGTAGACAACCCCTACACTGCAGACCCGCACATGCGCTCTCGGATCGTAACACGATCCACTCATAACATTACTTACTCTCCGGCACTCGCACTCTCGACGAGTCAATCAAAATCTCCTCATCTTACCTACACAAAAGTAACGAGTTTCCCTCACGTTTTTGAACTTTTAATTCCAAAGTCTAAAGCGTCTTCTTTAGGTTCTGCTAGCAGTTGAGACAATAAGATTAAAAGGTGCACTGACCATCATGCCTTCTCTTCAACATATACTGTGCCCTGCCAGCCGCCCCCCGCGCCGCACTGACATCACTCATATGCGATCACTAGCAACTTGATACCCGTTTCCTCCATTACCTGGCCGGCAGGCCCTTCAACACCGTCCCCCCCACCCACGCATGCAAGAGCAGTACCCCCTCCAGCTCATAACAACAAAGCTAAACCGTGAAACCGCATCAACCCCTCAAAAAGGCGAACCGCGCCAGCCACAATAATTGAGCGCATCAACATACAGAACCTAGAACTGCCTACAGCCAAAACCAACCCGAAGGATCACACTCTAACCTTAGGTACAAGGTCACCAAACCCTCACCTATAACAGACAAGACAACTTAAACAACACACCCCATACCGAGGGCCGTGGAGCAACCTTCAGCCACCCATCCCCCTGGCCCGACCCCATCTATCCACATCCCCATCCACATCCACAGGGACTCACCGCATCTCTGCCGAATCGGCTCCGAACATACGCACCGAAACGACGACCAACCCGCGCACGAGACCAAGCTGTGGAGGCGCGGCGCATCGCGCGCGCATCGTTCCCGACTCCAAGACCAGTGCTTTCACGACCTCGCCCCCTGTCTCACTTTCTGAAGTCTAATACATCCTGGCTGCCTCCCCCATTGGTCACAAACCCACACCAAATACTAGGCAACGACACCTCAACGGCCCTAAAGGCCACCGCTGACTGCTCCGCTGGCGCAAGGTCTACTATATACTCCCCAAACCACCCGCCCAACCCACGAAACAAACAATCCACTCTAAACAAACCCCTTAACCCAACATAAACCGTAAAGAAACAAGAAACTCACACTGCCGATCACAATAAAGAAACATCACCGTAAACCCAACAACACACGTCACACAAAGAAAGCGGAAGCTGCTGACGCCTGCAAGATAACTATACATCCACTTACAGCACCCTCGGCCCAATGAAAGAGCGACGTCCTGGCTTACTGGCAATTCGTGACCCCGCACTTATCTGGGTAGGGGTAATCCCTCCCGCGTCTAACGACGCATCACCCTTGGCCGGCGCCCGTTCTAGCCCTAGTGGACGCCAGTGCGCGTTGATTCCAATGGCGGCCGCCTCGCCTGGCCCTAGTGCTGGGGCCAGCCGACCACGACTTTAGTGTCACAGTCCAAAAGAGGCCAACACCGAGCACACTAACGCAAGAACCAGAGACCTCCGCGCCCACTGCCTCTCGCCGGCGTCGAACACGCGACAATACACATCCCGTTCTGATCCACTCTGTTCCGGCCTCTATGTACTCAGTCAATGGCATAATCACAGCCTTACCGACTCTGAATCACTTCTGCTCTATCGTACTCTAGGTGTGCGAACCCGCGCTTAGCGCGCCAACTTCCAAGTCCACGAACGTTCGTACTATGATCGTGGACTCACGCCGGCCTGTCCCTGGTTCTCGCTATATACACCAAGCGCTGACTCACGATCTACGACATAGCGTCCCACCCCACCCTACGCCATGACGCTTCACCGCCGCGCACGGAGTCCCGACCCTCATGCGGCCGACATCCTTCCTCGAGCCCTAGGACACGCATATGAGTTTCTGTGTCTCGGTATTTTAGAGAGAGCAAGCGTGTCAATCTACGCGCCTTGTAGGCTGTCTTCTTGGCTAGTGATAGGTACAGAGAGTGTCGTCGATCAGTAACTTATTCCGCCTTCTCCCTCTTTTCCTTCTCTAATTACGCATTAACCAATAGGGACTGCCATGAGTCATACATTTGACGTAAAATCAAACCCCCCATGCGACGTTAATACGGTAGGCGTCACATATGACACACGTAGACGCGGTCCAATATTTCTTATCATTTAGGTAGCCGTGCTCAATCCCAAGTAACATAATGGAGTATAATATAAGGCCTAAAGTCGATGAACAAAATGAACGTGCTAAAGATAAAAGGGACAAACACCACACAAGACGTGTAAACCACTAGGGAGCTATGTCCCTCGAGACCTCTTCGTATACCAGTTTCGGACATGGCCCTCTGTGTCCAGGCCTGTTTACTTTAGCACTTGAATCTGTGCCAATGTGCTGTCTCATCTCCGCATCTGTCCGTTTAGGTTCTCATATTTCAAGTTCTTTACACTCAAATTTTTTCTTCCTCATCATAACTACCTTTCACACCTTCGATGTGCCATTAGTCTTCTTCACGTGTCCTATTGTTCCGTGCTTGCGGACTTTTCCACGTATCATGTAAACGGGACCTGAATGTCTTACTCGTTTATTTACGAAATTACCAAGATATTAGTCCTAATGAAGTAGTCAAGGTGTCGCACACTCGGACACCTACCACTACTTTACTCCCACTCCCACCCATATGTCCAATTGTCACTCGAGTGTCAACTGTCAAGCAGAATTCGTCACACGCACACGAGTGTACTCAGGTCTGTAGCCTAAACTGAGGATGACTCATCATCGCTTAAACCCGCTACTATTTGGTTAAGTTCGTCTGGAATTCGGACCATAATATTGCGGACGAGATATCTCCTGGGCCACTTCGCGAATCCAGTACCGGCCACACTTAGTAACCTCACAACTGCTCGGCCACTATCACTTTAAGGTCAACCTAATTTAAGACTGAATGAACATTTGTGACACTCCATTCACTATCACTGCTAGATTCTATGCAACTGGAATATACTCTTTTCCTTTTCCTTTTCCTATGCCATTACATTACCTGTAAGCTAGCCTAAATCTAGTCCTCTCATTCAAGGGTCATTGTAATGTTCCTACGTATTTTATTTCGCAACATACCTTTCCTCGCGTTTAAAGTTGAAATTTCCGACTCTTTATTCTGCTTGTTACAGGCGTTGTCTTTGATGTAATTCGATCGACCCACAAATTGACCGCTGCAAGTTGCCTATATGAGACTCAGAATATAGTGCACCCTGTTCAACACCCTATTCTCACCACTCATTCTCTCATTTCCTTGCGATACACCCATGCGTTGTCCCGGACTAGTTTTACTAGTCCACAAACGATGGCAGGTTTGGTTTGGACCACCTAACGTTCTCTCTCCTCGTCTCCGTTCGCTGGACACACCAAACAAGCAAGCATCTATTATATCTTGTGTACAGGCACTGGTCCCTCTAAAGCCTAATTACCCCTAGCAGAATACTCACGGCATCTTCTTCGGCTCTTGCACCGCCAGCAACATCGATTTCGCGCGATCCGAACATCACGACATGTCCATGTACATTCTATGGGTGCCTTGCGCCACCTGTTGAGACGCCGCTGTGTCCGTGCGCTATCTACCAAGTCCTGTTCCGCTCAACAGAGCCGAGGAAGCAACGCCTTGCTGAAGGCCTGTTTTTGAGTGAGAATCTCAGGGCATTGAACTTAGGTGGGATTTTATTCTTCGCCCCGTCAAATACTGTTCTACTACCTTCTGCAATCCTTCGAAACCTTGACGACTGCTCAAAAACTTCTCTCTCCTGTAACTGCATCACTCCGACTCTCCTGCTTGTGATCCAGGCGACATCGCGTGCTGCTTCTATGGGACCTGTGGCCACTCTTCCTCTCATGTTTTCTCTCCTTACTACTTAGAGGACTTCGTGCTCCTCACTGCATTGCGGCCAACTCAAATTTGTAATGGTCCATCGTTACCACCCTTCATTCGAATACCTTCGTTGGACTATTGATTGATCAGCTTCTTCCCTATTGCTGCTTCTCACTAAAGGTTAGGATGGTGCACACATGTGAATCACTTGTGTGTACTCATCCGCAAGCCTTCGGCAAATGATTGTTTGTCTCTCCGACCTCAATCCTTCCCTTCCTATGACATCAGTGATGTGCTTCCACTTGTGTTGATTCGGAGAGTCATCAGTGTCCCATAATGTCTTGCTCCGACCCAGAGCTCGCTGGCTCCTTGAGCCTTCTCTCGCTTTTTCCCTTTCATAATTCACCACCACACACCACTATTACTTTCCTCATCCCCCCCATTCTAGTCCCACTCACATCGCCCTTCAATCTCCTCACTTCGTCTAGCATTCCACCACCTCAAACATCTGATTTTGCATCGCATTCCTAGGCAATCCTCACTACCATCCCTAAAACTCAGCTTGCTTGTAACTTCAGGTCTACTGCTTGTAAGGTGCCCTACATCAAACCCCTTAAATTGTCATTCATATTACGTTTATCTATACATCGCCATAGACAACTCCAAAGTACCCTATACAGCCTTAGTGCACACCGGTAACGGCCTCGTGTCACTTCGCACTCATCTATCCCATATTTCCCACTCCTATTCTTCAGTCCACGGAGCGCGACCCTAACTCGAAGAACACTCTACGACCACCATCAACCACGCCCATACTAATCACTCACTTCGACGCCTCGCACTCTTCTGCCCCTCATCCCTCACCACATTTCCCGATCAACTCAACGCCGCCTCTGCTCCTTCGCCATATGCCTACTACCCACACTTCCTCCCTACTTACCCCTAGCTTGGCGCATATGCAGCCGCGGATTTTTTTTTCCCAGGGCCGCCAATATTGCCGCAGATTTGTGGCAGGACTTTTGCGTCCGATGATCATCAATAGCAACTGTATCATGTAAGTCAAGTCGTTGACCTTTCAAGTCTATCTCTGGCATTTCATAAAACTTTCTGTTTTCTTTCAACTAGCCCGATTTTATTCCACTATCCTGTGCTTCTCTCTTCTGTCTGTACATATGCACAGCGAATTGCTTCGACAATGTCTTACCTCATGAGGATACCACGGTTCGACAACTCTACCATGCTCCAGATCAGAAGTCCGTTTAAGGGCTACTTGGTACTTGTCGTCCTCTCTTGGTGCCTGACCATAATCCGCTACTCTTCAGAGTATCCTGCCTACATCCATCCCAAACTCTCCGCGTCATCCGAGCTGCTGTGCCTTCAGAGCCCAAGACATACTATCTGTTAGTTTGATCTTCTTCTATCTCTCAATTCACTAATCTTGGTTTGACCCTTTATTCTCTGAATCGCTCTGTTCTGCATTCACCCACCTGGTAACTCCAGCTTTTCCAGCACTGCGCAACTCTTCGAAATACGTCAGGCTAACATGAACCACATTTTTGCTTTACTAATCCTTTGATCAGTTGTCTGCAATTTACTGCGACTCTCGTTCATGAAGTTACTTAGTCACGTCTCAGCGTATCTGATGTTAGTGCGCGACCGATCTTGCAGCGCAAGCGCTGGTCATGGCTCCCACTTTACTCTGAATTCCGCTTGCCATCATCTGTCCACACCAAGTGCTACTCCGGCCTACTCTTACAGAGCTATTTGATATGTGTCATCACGAGCTTTTTGGATTTCGCAGAAACCACCTCGTGAGGCGATTGCACCAATATTGTTCGCCAGAACCTGCCTGCCAACGTTGCAGGTGTATGAAGCTCATACGACCTTCTCTCCCGACGTGCAGAGTTAAGAATGTTGGCGACTTGCTCCGGCTGTTAACGGCTTCCCGCAAGTCTCGAGCATTTTGTGAATGGTCTTCTACTATCACCCCCAGGGACTTTCTGATCCGGCTTGTCTCTTGCGTTGTTGTTCTACTGCTTCGCTAGATCACTACCTATAACCTTCCGGGTCTTGACTCTTCATTGCGCGCTAATGCGCCTCAACCCTATATCTGTCGCTGGGAAATTGCTTCTGCGACTGTAAAGCGTATTTCAATTCACGAGCCTTCTGGAAACTCGTTTTGTTTTTCTCGCCAACGCAGATCGTCTCCTGTATTCTAGCAGTACATGTCAAGCGCCTCCGCGAAGCATCGAGAATATTGATATGAGTCCAGAGATGTGTGGACTGGCCCACAATGGGTATGACACCCTATGCATTTTCGCATGCTCTAATATTCCTGTATTTTGTGGGTTGCCACTAATCGTTTTTGATTTGTTTTTTCAGTTATGTTGTACGGCTTCTGATTCTTTCTTTCTTTGTGCTCAGGTATCAGAAATGCCACATTCTGAGTTTTATGGCCCAAAGTTCGCGGATTCGGCTCGCCGTTTCTCTGCCAGAACCAAAATGGCCATATCGATATCTACCTCGTATCTTCTGATGACTAGTCTGATTTTGTCATGATTTAACACTCAGTTCGTAATTGATTAGATAAGTTATTTGTTTCGTCTGAGAAGCACATTTCTTCATAGGCATCATCGCAGATGGAATACAATATTCCGGATCTCTTCTCTCTCGGTCGCTATCACTCTTACATGACTGGTGGCAATGAGTTTCTTAGCTGTGATTGTTTTCTCTTGGTTCCTAGTGTTAGACTCAGTTTAAAGCTGTCAGCCTTTACAGCGAATGTCACTTACAGAGAGTTTGACCGCTTCACAGGCGACGACAATTAAAGTGCACTCACAATGATTCTATGGTACAACATAGCTTTCAGGTCGGTTTAAATAGCCGAAAATGCATTTAACTCACCAGCGCTAACTGCAAGTACAATATCTCATAAACATACACTTTGCAACTCTTAGAAGCATTTCCTATGAATAGGCGCTGCTAATCGACGAGTCAAAAGCGAGCAAGGCCACAGCCGATCGATCGACTCAAGCCGTTCTATTGCATATTGGTTCTGACACATTCTTTTCTCCATTACTTTCAAAAAAAAAAGGTAACAGTCTCTCAAAACGTGTTGCGTGATATACGCACACAACTTCACTAGTATCGAAATCTAATCAAGAAATGAACAATTTTTATAGAGCTCCCGGAGCACCTGGCTAAGTGAACAGACACCAAGCTTCATGATGAAAAAGCTTTATGGGCAAGAAGCTAACATTCTACAAGACAGATTATTGACAGCTAATGAACGAATTGGGATTCCACGTGACTGTGAGATACGACTCCTTAACTCAAACTTACAGAAGCCATGAGCTTCTTCGTCATATACCTATCAGGGCAATTACTCTCTGACCGAGATGATCAGGCAATCCCTTCGCCTTGTTAACAAGGCACCGATGATCAACTCGACACTTATGATCATGTTTTGCTGCACTTTAAACAAAACTAACGAAACCAATACATTTCAATTATTCAACAGAAAGGAGTTCGCCATCACTTAAAATAAAGTCAACATTCGGAGCATTCACACCATACATCCAAGTAAACTAAACAGAGACATGTCCACAATCAGTCATCGGAATAGATTAAAAAAGGAAGGTAATTTTAATCTCAGGCAGCCACACTTTGTTTACAATTACACAGTCTTCAAGTAAAAAGGTTATATGGTTACAGATGACCGATAAATCTGCGTTCTTAGCACTTGTATGAACTGACAGGATATGTTCAGCCTCTTCAGCACTTTTGACATCCTGCTGACGTAAAACTCCACAGCTTTCGGGAGGAAAGTTAGAATAGAGCTCCTGAAGAAGAATCTCCTTGAGCTGGGATAGCAAAATATCAGGCACAGCGGCTCTGGTGGAGTCAAGTTCTAAATTCACCTCCCCCCAGCAAGTCCTTGCCTGCAAATGACATTATAATTAAGTCATACGGTGTCATGCAAATCCAAGAGTTAGAGTTACCATATCTCATTACACGAATCCAGCTAACTTATTATACAGCAGGTAAATTTCCTCTATATTAGGGGAGCATTTGATAAACTCTAATCACTACTCCTTTCCCAGCAAATATCACACCCAATACTAAGTCCAACTTTGTCAGTCGAAAATCTAGGAGATTCAGATCATCGACACACACAGACAGCTCACACCTCCAGGAAAAACATATATTATATCAACTCCCAATGACAAACCACACCAATTATTCTATATTAAACCATCTTAGAAAGAGCGTTGTCTATAAAAAATGAACTATAATGTACGCGTCATTATGTTTGAAGACAGCGAAAAGAACTTCATCATTTTCTCATTCCATTTGAAGAGATTAATGATACGTTGTGACAAAGACTAGTGCTTCAGGAAACACCCAGTTTGCGGAGATCCATTCCACATTTATTAACTCCCAAACTCTTTAGCACAAATTATCTGATTACGACCTTTGACAAAAAACATCAAGATTTGTGCATTGATGACAAATTGTATGGGCAATCTACCGATATATCAATCACCATATCTATAACTAAAAGAAAGTTATTTCCATGTAAATATGGAGATATCTAATCACCCATGGCTGTCCCTTGTGGTTTCTTCTATGACCACTCTTCAAGAACTTGAACAGCCTGAAGCAACTTCTGAATAATTTAATCATCCAGTGTACACCATTTCTAATCTTCATAGAATCTTAAGCTTAGGAAAACTAACAAAGGAGGGGCAATAAGAGGCATACGAGATAGATTTCAACACCACAAGTGTACAGCACCATAAAAAGTTCTAGTCAACGTCGACATTCCGTGGGAACAGAACAACAGAAGCAAGATCGAGCTCCAAATACCATGGGAATGCCACTTGCAACCATGTTAAAGAGGAGTGGACACTATACATCAATGTAAACAAGGCGGAACTTTTATAATATAGTGGATGCTATTCAACAGCATTACTCTATTAACAAAATTTCGGAAGGTGATCTCTGATCCGGAATACATTCATAGTTGAGATAGAATGTAATCCTTCCATGAAGCCTATCATCAAGTTCGAAGAAACAGGAACAGATGTCCAAAGATATCTCCATCTAGTTGACAAAACACTATCCCCACAACATATTTAGTTGGGAACAATGACAGGATATGACACAGGATGTGGTCAGGCAAGTCACTGATCCTATCTTCCACCTTCATCGCATCACGAATCCATCAGACCTCTTATTTGCGAGGTAAAGAAACAGAAAAGATAGAAATGAGAAATACGCCGGAGAGACGGGAGGGATAGGTGAGAGAGAAATTTCTTTTAAGCATTAATGTATTTGGTGAGTATGAATTATTTCCATAATCAAGTGAACTTATAGAAAGGGGGGCAATAAGGGCAAGCACAAAGGGCAACACCAATATCTTTTAGCTCAAATACCGTAACCAGTAACCTTTAGGATCCATCTGGCAGGATTAACTCATCCGTTATCATGCAGAAATGAATAATGTTGACCTCGCTAGTACGACTGAATGCCACCTTACCCAACTCATTACTTTTTCTTTACGTTACAGTTTGGTGAGGAAGAAAGTAAAAAGAAGTCTTATTGCCTTAAATGATTCCGCATAACACCACTTAAGGCATTACAATTTWTTATTTTTTTTAATTCACTAATCCCCAAATCCTACTCCTTTCCAAAGTAACACAAGAAGGGGGAAAAAATGACATGCAAATCACAAAAGATATAATAGAAATYTATGATAAGCATTACAAGAAATTGAAGAAAAAGAGAAAACGAGAAAGAGTCAAATATAGAAACAATGGAAGGATCACGTGATACTATGTCAAGCAAACACTCTGGGTACAAGGCCTCATTCTGAATGGAAAACACATGAAATATTTTCTTTGAACATTATGAAAGGAAATATAAAATTACTAATATATACGTCATCATCTGTTTCAGAATTAAAACATTCCAGATTTCTGACGAAATCAGAAAATAAATTGCAAGGTACTAATATATACAAGACTCTAAAAAAATCAGAAATTGCAAGGTACTACAAGAAAATGAAGGAATCATATGAAATAGCAGTATAAGAAAATAAAGAAAAGGGGAAAAAAAAAAAAAAGGGTGACAAAAATGTTAAAAGAAACTAAGGGACAATTCTGAATTCTCAAGATTCTCCTAAAAATTCCAACATTCTCTTTGTTCACATTGGGTGCAAGTCCATAAATTGCAAAATATGGTATCTTCAGCATGACAGAACTAGATGTCTAGAACTAGAAGTACCAAATACCAACAACCAAGCAACATCTGTGAACTGAGCTCTCGTTCTAACCCCTTAGCATTCTAGTAGCAGATTTGAAAATGGTTTTCTCAGAGGAACCCTGGTCATTGTTTATGAGTTGACAAATTTGATGCATAATGTTGTTGGGCATTTTAGGTCATCCTATTTTTATTTTATTTATTTTAAACAACAAAGACAACCACAACAAGAACAACACAAAACAGTATGATAAAAAGAAGACAGATTAATCCTAGTATTCATGGATAAGATTATCTATCAGAAGTATTTGAAAGTTTCCTTGCAATAAATTTCAAATAGGCTGGAATAACTTCTGAATATCCAGAAAACTATGTGTAAGGTTAATTCTAATTACTGGGGTATAATTGAAGAAGTACGGGAAAACTAGAACTCTCACAATCTTCAACAAGATTTTGAAGGAACAGAGCAGCTAACCTTATAAACTAACCTGTCACATAGTTCCTTGATGTCATTTACTTCCTTTTAATCCACAAACCATTAGGAAAACCAGCAACCTCAACTCGAATTTCCCAACTTCTAAATTCTCGAGTTCACAACACCACAAGAAACAAATCAATATGGCACAGAAGGGAAGCTAATCCAAAAAGTAGACAGCACAAATAAGAATCCAAAATGACAAAGATTCATGTGCAGACACGAATTCCACGCAAATAATACAAATGAAAGCTTTAATATCAGACCATGGATTATCTGACACATCCATAGCTTTACAATATATATTTTACATAGTTAAAATCATGATTATAGATCACGATTAAGGATTAGTTTAATTAAACTTCTACCAGAGAATCAGAGATACTATCCCTAATCTGGCTTGTCCATTTTACAATGTTTAAACAAAAGTAGGGAAAAGAATAAAATTAAAGAGAAACTAAAGGATGATTGAGCAATAGTTTTAATATAAACAAAATTGAAGACATATTTTGTGAGCCAATAATATAAAGTATCAAAAGTTCAGAATCAAGAAGTTAGTTTCATAGAGTGATATAGGCTCAATTTTCCAGTTTCAAACAATTCGGTTAAACTCAGATTAATTTAGTCTAAAAGAGCAGGGTCATTCTCATCTAAAAAAGATGCACTTTCAGCAGTACTATCAAAATATTCATTTTTCCCTAAAAAAAAAAAAAAATTGAAATCCTTTATGACAAAGTCTAAGCGTACAAGTGGTTAAGAAAAACACAGTATATAGAAGTCCGGCCTTGTAAATGTTCATTCACAAAACATAACCAACAACAACAAAACAGCTTTGAATATAAAAAGGCAATGTAACTGATGGAAAAAAATATATGATGAAAAAATGGAAAATGGAAAACAATCTTTACAACAGCATACATTGTAGGCATAAACAATATAAAAGAAAGAGCACAATTGACTAAGCCATTAAAAGCCGTCCAAAATAACACAACAGAATTTCAAGTTCTTTGTCCGAGAGCTGGCAAGTCAAGAACAATATATTTGGTGTAAAAGTGGAAAGCTTACGAATCTTCACTTCAGTAATTCTATTATGTCTAGTCTACCACATTAAGGAACGGCAAAAAAATTTTTGCAAAATTCAATAGTTTTGAGGTAAAGGATGTCATAAAATGATAAATTTTGGAGAAAGCATATCTTTGAGAATAACCAAGTAGGAGCCTTCCATTTAAGGTTTATTTTGTAAAGAGGAGTGAGCATCCCTTTGCAGTCGTCGGTGCCAATCATAAAGTCTTTGTTCACTTAAGTACCTCATTGATGCAAACTCTTCCAAGAATACCAACTATTGAAAAAGCGGTTCCTGGTTAGACAATTGCTGGCTCAAGATTCAGATACATGGACTATATTTGATGCTACAGCTATCATAAGTACTACACACCACACAGGGAACACTTTCAGATATAGCCCTTTCTCATTGCATTTGTATATATTCTGAGGCTGATATGGAAAAGGGCAACTTATTAGTCTAATGTGTGGACTTGCATAACAAGCTAACAAAACCATTGAAGATACAGATTATGCCTCGTCAAATTTGCACATAATTGTGATGATACTAGTGAAAACGCGATTAACATCTTTGGCAAAAGATCTCAACAAATAACGATTAATTAGCAGTAATAAGTGTAAAGCATAAAATAGGCAGCTTCATAAATGTCATTTGAAAAGGAACTGAACTTACATTTGAAGTTTCAAGTCTCGAACCTCTTTTGCCATTATACTTAGAGAAGCTCAAAATATAGCCTTGTAAGTTTAAAAAACCATCAGCGTCAGCTGCACACATTAAAGACAGGGTGTAAGGATTAGGAGAAGCTTCATAAAGTTGACATACACTAAATATAGTTCACTACAGAGATATGTCAAAGGTTAACCCTATGCTATTCGTACTCTTCATTTGACTCAAGTACCCATGTCGGATCCTTGACTCTCCGACATGGGTATGAGACACTTGACACTCCATTTGGGCTAAAATCGATGGAAATTTTCACATTTAGCCGAGACCGACATTAGAACACATACCCTAGTCGGACACTAGTTCCGAGTCAAAGTAGCATAGGGTTAACCTGTTTAGTTGAACAAATCAGGAGCATAAGCCTTCAGTTGTGACCCTTAAGTGCGTGAAATTGTAAAACCAATTTCCAGTCTGCACATATGAAGCTTCTTCACATATGAACATGATCATGAGCCAGCAAACCAGCCCAAGATTGATTTTGAACTTGATTCACAATATTTAGTTGAAGAAAATTAAGCTTTAAATTTGATCACATCAAGAGCAGATGCACCAACACTAAAACAAAAAAAAATTAATACTTCAATGAACTCAGCTTGCATGAATCATGATCAAACTCAAAAGTAATAAACTTCAATGAGTACTGGAAAATTCAAATTCAAACAAAGTCAAAACAACCATTAACAAAAAGCTTGTAAATTCGAAATGATGATCATTTTCTTCTCCTTAACCACTTTCTTCCATATCCAACATCTTGTGTCCATGGCTATGACCAAAAATCATGGCTAACTCTCCATCTCCGCCAATCGCCTACATGATATGTTTCCGGCTGCAATGTTGTTGGTAGTTTCTATGATACACTAATTACTTCACTAAAGTAGTCAGTAGTTAACACCCAATTTCCCATTTCAATCCACAATTAATTTTGATAAATTCATTCCCAATTCTTATTACAAGAGTAATTGTGCTAAATTTAGCAACTTGTACAGTAATCAACTACGACATTCAATTAGGGTTTCCCAATGCAATTCTAAACAGCTTTCCAATCTACTTGTATAATCAATGATCAATTACTACTAAATCACTAAAACCCAATAGTCTAATCAGAACAGAATGATCTGACGAATGTCAGAAAAATACAGAAATTCAGAAAGCCACAGATGAAAGCATAAAAAGATTTAAAAAAAGCAAAATTAACGACGAAAATCAGAAATAGCTGAGACAAGAAAAATGTACTAGAATATGAGAATTAATAGATAAAGGGTCATAGTATTCAATACCATCACTAAATTCGGAGTTTGTTTGATTTGTATATGTTTGATTTCGAAAAAACTGGGTTTCTCTGTTTCATTCTTAGTACAATAACTTTTTTTCTAAATTGTCGAGTTGAGCAATGAAGTGATGAATGCAACTCTAGAACTAATTGAAGCTGTATTTTGTGTTGAGAAGTGGACAATTGGTAAAACAAGTACTTCTCCGTTTCTTAAAAATTGCATCACTTTGGTTTTTCGAGAATCGAGACAAAATTTGGTGAGTGATGAGGTGTGTAAATGAGGACTAAAAGAGAGATAAAGTGATTAACTAGTGTATTTGACTTAAAAAAATAGGTGTATGATGAATTATTAAAAGTAGTGAGAGGAAAATAGTACTACCTCCGTTTCTGAATAATTGCACCGGTTTGACAATTCACTATACACAAGAGAGCATTGACCAAGTGTTGTTCTTTACACGTAATGAAAAATATATTCAAGTGGGATCTCGTTAGATTCGTCTCGTTAATACTTATAATATCTAGTTTTATAATTTCATTAATTATAATTAATAGTTATTAACGGTGTCAGATTTGTGTGTCGGCAAGCGTCGTGAAAAGTAAACGGTGTATTATTCAGAAACGAAGGTAGTATTTAAATTGTGGACCCACATAATAGATAGAAGAATAAATATTTTAATTGTGGTCTCACACAATTGGAAAAAAAAGTAAAGTGAGACAAATTATGCTATGAAATTTATCTAAAGGAAACGGAGGAAAGTTTTTTGAAGAAACGGGGGAATGTGAGAGGGGGGAAAATGTGGGGGTATATTCTATTATTATGATTGACCGGCATCAGTGCGTGACTTGTGCGATTGTCGTGTAAGGTGTAGGGGGCCGCTGTGCCAAGTTTAGTTTGTTGCCAAGGTATAGCCTGCGATGTTTGGTTTTGATCTGTCGTGAGTAGAGCTTACTGTTTTGGCTATTGAATGAGTGGACCGGTGGTCTTTAACATTTACTAAAGACTGGTTAAAGAGTGTTTAATTAGAGAATGAGAGATAAAAATGAAGTGAAATTCCTGTTATAGACTGGCGCCCCATCTTTGACTTCACTTCATGTGCAACGACTGGACTAATTCATTCGAAGTCTTCCATTACGGCAGAGCCTGTTGTACCTCAGGTTGGTTAAGCATGGTATCTGATGGTGCTTTCTCAGAGGTTGTTATTGTCGTAGCGAATATGCCAGTCCTTCCCGTCGAGTGACCCGCGCACGCTTCGCCGGGGCTCCCGATTCTTTCCCTAGAAGTCAAATGAATGTCTTGGCTTCGGCCCCCGCGCTTAGGAAAGTCTTTTTCTTGTGTTTGGTAATTTTGGTTAGATGAACTGTTGGCAACATTGAGCGTGGATTGGTTTTCGAATTTTGGTGAAGGTAGTGTTATGTAATAACTCGTTTTTGTTCTTGGGTTTTCGTGTTCGGTTTCGCAAGATTGTGCTTGATATACGGAGGCCTTTAAATCATCGTTTGATTGCTATAATTTTTGTTTTGGGTTTCCAATTCGTGATTTTTGTCAGTGTTGATTGTTGTATTGTCGTAGTTTTAATTGAGAAGCTGTGTTATATTGTCGATCTTTTTTGGGAAGGGGGTGTTTTTGGTATTGGTATTTTGTGTTCAAGGTTGCTAGGACTCAACTGACATGGTGAAAGCTGCGAGTTGACAGTTTAAGATGTTGAGCTGGACTGAGAACGATTCAAGCTAAGCTCTGAGATGCTGATTGAAACGAACACGCTCTCGCAAAATTTGGAAGTGTCAATGATGAATGAATATGGTGGGTGGAGAATCTGAGAGGGAAGGTAATAGCTATTTGAGAATAAAGCACATTGGTAACTCTGGTTAGCAAATGAACTACACAATATAGAGTTTATGTAGCGTCTAATATAGGAGGGAGTAAAAACAGATTAAAGTATCTAACTTGTCAAGGGTGTAGCTGTTGCGACAAAATATTTTGGAGGGGTATTGATTCGTTAGAAGACTGGGAGAAGGACAGGGTAGAGGGGGTGCTGGTATGGCAGGGGTCGAAGTCAAGGGCGAGGCCACTCGTGGGAGGCCGGGGGGAGGCGGTCAATAGCTCGGTCGTGGAGCTCGACTGGACCGAGGGGTGTAACGGAAGTAGAAATGACGAAGTCCGTACTCGAACTGGTTGATGGGCGTCCGGCTGGGAGCAGGCTTCGTTGTAAGGGTTTTGTGGTTAGAGTTTGAGTAATGAGAGTAATATTTTGCCTTAATGATAAAAAAGAAAACTAAAATACGCGTGAAATCATGATTAATGTAAAAGGAATAGATCGTAGATTGGCTCATAAAAGTAGTTTGAGTTGGGCCAGCCGCATTTTCAATCAGCTGAATATGATCGCTAATTCTAGCGCGGGGCGCAATGCTACCGCAAGAGGACCAGCTGACCCGCAGATGGACCAAGCTACATGGCGCAGTGAGGTAATCATTGAGAAGAGTGAAGCGCTACTACGAGAGATGTGGTCGAGCAGGTGACGAGATCACAAGACTCTGCCTGTCGAAGGGGCGCCGACTAAGAGGTGGTGGTCACCTCTCAAACACCTCGAACATCGGGAGCATCGCACTCAGCAGGACCAGGAAGTGACACTTTAGCGCTGAGGGGCGGGGCTGCGCCGCAGCCGAAGGGATGGCTGGGTCCTGCGCAAGGCTACGCTGCCTTGACTACTGGTCGGCGCCGGTGGATCAGGTGGTTGGAATTATTGGTCTGGTTGAGGTGAATCCTCATTCACTTCGGTAGGCGTTTTTTCTTTGTTCTTTTTAATTTATTGATTTGAGCTGTTATGTTTATTATTGTAGATTTACTAATTTTTATTGATCATGTCGATTTGTTATTTTCTTGAAGTATGTTGTTTTTGCTGTTCTTTTGTTGTTCTGTTGTGGATGGTCTGGAGATTTGATTAATGTAGTAGTTTACATTTCGTTGTTTGTAATTTGTGCGCACGGTCCGTAATTATGTAGATGGTCGCACTATTTTAGAGGTTGTATGTGCATGGTTCTAATGTTGTACAGTTGTTATTTTTTTTGGTTTCTGTTATGGATTTTTTGCTGTTATTCTGATTTTTTTACGTTGTTATTTATTTTCCTTCTGTCGATCTGATGTTTCTGATTGAATTTCTGATATTGGCTGCCTAGGATGTCGGATTTGCTCAGCTAATAGTGTCTGTATTTGCTGCTTGTTTATTTAAATGTTATTTTAAATGTTATTGGTGGATTTGTAGCTTAATTAATTTGACGAGCTGGTTTAGGAGTATCACGTATCGAAGAGTTTACGATGGGGTCGAGCTGTCAAGTCGGTGTCGGTGTTTTTAAACTTGGAAAATTTGATTATTGGAGGAAGCAGTTTCGACCAGAGTCGATGTCGGAGTCGGGGTTCAGGGGTAAGTAAAGAGTTGCTATGGATCACATTGTGATCGAGCAGGAATATTATCGAAGCTATAGTGACGGTAAGTAGAGTGCGTAGAGCGAGGGAGGGCTTAGAATGTTTTAACCGAGTCGGAGGTGCGAGTTATGACTGCTGAGCTGTCCGATCGGACTGCTCGCTTCGAGTATAGCACGACCTGAACAGGAGGTAAGATATAGAAATATTTGCGCGTATAAAAAGTATGAATTGTTCACAAATAAGATTGGTTGACTTTGCTCAGATGAATTGTTGTGTGTTTTTTTTGTTGAAAAAATATGTCTTTAAGTTGTTAACGTTTTGGCTCAGTGTTTTGACAGTAGTCGGGTACTGGGGCCGTTTGGATGTAGGTCCCACATCCTTATTTTCCCACCATTTACATCACATGCATATGACGTTTTTTCCTCCAGAATTAATTTAATTCCCTATTTAATCCTTCTAATTTCCACCAAAAATCARCCATTCTGTTCAATTGTCGTTGCTATRTGCTTCCATTCYCCATTKTAGGGTTTCATTAGCTCAAAGATTGGAGGTATGTTTTGCAATTTTTCATTACTTTAAGAAAAATTGTCAATAACAACCTTTTAAGTATCGACTTTTGCGAACAACTTTCTTTTAAGTTTTTTTAAACAACTGCCTTTTAAGTTAAGAAAGTTTACAAACCATTGCCTCTTAACGGTCAAATGTTAACACCATTTACATGTGGGTCACTTGATTCTCATGTGATTATACCACCACCACACAAACCACCCAATCAAGGGTTGTCTTAGCTCGCACCACCATCCACGTCCCCACGAACCCAAATCGCAACTACCATCCACCACCTACCAACCCAAGTCGCCACCATCGCCCATCCACAAACCCAAATCACCACCACAAAGCCACCATTTTTGGTTTTCCCTCCTTTCAACCACAAAGCASTACCATTTCTCCATSAAAGCCACCACGAATCTCCATGGCAGCCACCCATRTGTCACGCACGATTCGAACCCCCAAACAACGAAACTACACCCAAACCCCCTCCCATGTGAACACCCATCCAACAAAACCTTCCATAAATCATTGAATCACCCACGAATCGACCCTAATATGTAATATTAGGTTTGTGGGTGGTGTCAATTTGAATTTTACGGTTTGTGGGTGGTGTCGATTTGAG
Organism: Bassia scoparia; assembly: GCA_008642245.1. Lineage (NCBI taxonomy): Eukaryota > Viridiplantae > Streptophyta > Magnoliopsida > Caryophyllales > Amaranthaceae > Bassia > Bassia scoparia. The sequence goes on along the minus strand of SNQN01001793.1, from coordinate 14,875 downwards.
TATTAGGGTTTGTGGGTGGTGGCAATTTGAGTTTCTAGTTGTGTGGTGAAGTTTGGGTTCTAGTGTTTGTGGCAAGTGCTTTGTTAGAATCAGTTCTACTACATTAGGGTCTGTCTACCCCAGATCCAGGCGGTGCGGTCTAGTCGCACCGCATGTCTGGTATAAGACCGGTGGTAGCAATTTGGGTTCATAGATGTAATGATGTATGAATGGGTCGGGGTTGGTGTACGTGTATCGTAGTATGGCGAATTGATTTGTGGGTTTGTGAGTTATGGTGATGATGGTAGTGTCGTCTGTCGAAGTGAAGGAGAGAGAGAAAGAAAGAATTTAAAGCAGAAGGGTGGTTAATGGCAAACATAACAGAAAATTGCCATCAACCATTAAGAGGTAGTGGCTTCAAAACTTTCACAATCTAAAAGGCAATTTATTTGTCAAAGTCGATTACTTAAAAGGATGTTGTTGACAAATTTCCTACTTTAATTTTTTGTGTTTTTTTATTCTCTATTTCTCTAAACTGCGTTTTTAACTCCCCTAATTTGTTAATAAAGTCCATCGTGTTGACTTCTTCTTTTCAATCTGGCTCCTCAATTTCCTTCAATATGCGTGTGGGACAACATTTGATCTTGCAACTGCAGCTTTCATAATTTGACCAATATCCAAAATAAAGGAGAAGAGAAGTTTCTTGCTTACAAGAATCAACTTCACAACTTTCTACCACTAGAACTACTATCGCTGCTTCTGATTTTGTATGTCATTACTAGACTCACTGAGTGACTCTTCACAACTATTGAACGAGAACTAGATCCAAGTTTCGCCTCTACAGCCCTATATAAAGAATTCAACGTTCACAACTAGGTGAATTTACACAGAAACTATATCGACGCATCTGAACTTTGATTAGCTCATTCGAGACTACATTTGAGCTTTCACTGACCCATTAAGATCGTACAGCTCTGAATCAGTGACTTCTGCCTCAAGGAATTTGGAAAAATCTGTCAAGTGTTAACAGATGATTGTAGCAGAATAGATACGAGAAGAAACAAAGTTGGGAAATGTTGAGCACATATGAGTTTAACATAAGAAGAGTGGAAATTGAGCTTGTAAAGAAAGTGAAAGGAAATGTTGTAAGTGTTGGCAAATTGCAGAAATAGGATAAAACGAGGTAGAATTAAAAGAAAGAGAGAGTCACACTTGAGTTGGAATCCACGGCAGTTAAAGAACAAAAACGATGGTTAACATGAAACTGCTCAATGCATAAGGCAGTGGTTTGGCAAACGTTAGCTAATCTTAGAAGCAGGTTGTTTAGAAAAAAACATGAAAAGTAAGGTTCAGTATTGCAATAGTCGATACTTAAAAAGGTTGTTGTTGACAATTTTCAATGATTATAAGAACAAGAACATCCTTTTTTTTCCCCGACTTATAGAAGTGTGCCCGTGCAAAAAGCACGAGAGAGAACACACAACATAACATAGAAAACGTATAGTTGTCGAGCAAAGCCTCATACATCCACAAATAACTATAACATACCATACTCTCTCTGTCACGATTACTTGACAACAATTTGAATATTTACCTTCTCCGCTCCAATAAGTACCAATTGTTTGCAAGTAGACTTAGCTGCAACTGGAGCGAGTACCGTACAACATTTCACATAGATAGATGCTACCAATTAGAATATACAACATGTAACACTTAGCTCTAATTAGTATTATGCTCGAATTAAATTGTCTCGTTATGTCTCTTTCTCTTCCTTAGTGAGACATTTCCTTCAGTGAGATGTCTGCAATCTTATTAAATTTTCGAGTGAGCATTTCAATCTTCTCTTCGAGCTGAGAGAGACGTTGGCAATCTTTTGAATTGTTGAGGAAATCTTGATTTAGTTTTATTTTCCCTGTCTTGGCTATTGTTAAAACAAGATATAAGACACATGGAACATTCATTTTTTTTCCTAGTTCTACGTCTTGAGTTAAAAAAACTTTATTTTTGAATAAAAAAATCAACTTAAGGTTTTCCACTTGATAATTCTCAGAGAAATTATTAGCCTAGTAACTTCCTCGAATACGCAGTTCTGTATAAAATAATTCAATATCTTCAAATTTTTTTTAAGGCTTCAGACTTCATTAAAAATAAATTTAGATTCAATAACACATAAGTTCAGTTCACATAGAAATAAGTTCAATCAACAAAATTCAGTTGACAAAGAACATGTCTTTAGTAAAGATAAAGTTTAGTTCAGTAAAAACAAGTCCCAGTTCAATAAAATGAAGTTCCTTAAATATTATTGGAAGTCTATAAAACTAATAAAAATTCTATATTTCCATGAGACAATCGAAGAAAATAACCCCAACATGTTGATTTTTTTTTAAAATAAAATAAATCCTAGGAGCTCTAACAAATAGTAGCGTTAGACCTGGTTTGGCGTATCTGAAAAATATAGATAAAACCATGGTCCAGAATTATTTGTCTTTCTACTATAGGTTTATGGAAAGACTGAGAGTGAGCAGATTGTTACTTATCAAGAGATATGATGATTAGGTGGTTTCTATGTCCACTAATCTACTCATTTAGCCCTCAATTTTAACCTATTTTGTCTTTAATGTCATTTGGCCAATTTTTTCTTTGGCCGTCAACTTTGACTCTGTTGAGTTCTTGTACTTCTTATTGTAATATGATGCAATTTTGTTTGAAATGTCTTTGCCGTCTCGCATTTGCTTGACTATGTGTTTATAGGATGTCGTGTATGGTTTGGCACTGTATTGAGGAGCATTGGAGCTTGTAGGATGAGTTGGCAAGTTTAGGTGTCATGATTGGAAAAGCTCAAAGTTGGAAAGATGAGCAAAAGAAGCAACCATTGCAGCTTATTTCGATGCGACCACTCGAAGATTTGAGCAACCATAGCTGTAGGTTGAGACATGAGTTTCCAGAGATTTCGGTAGCGATCACTTTCAAATCTTTGAATGCGATCAGGAAGTTTTACCCTACAATTAAGGTTTTGGCAACCATGAGCTAGTCGCTCATCCAAATCGTGGGGCTTTGGATTTTCCTTTCTCTTTTGGGCTTCTTTAGTGGGGAGTATGAATTACCCCTTACATCATTTGATGACCATTCGCATTTTAAGGAAAAAAAACCCAACATACTAGAGAGGAGACCATGTAGAGTTCTAGAGATTTTGTAATTAACTCTTCATAAGCATTCAAATCAAGTTATTTTTGGTATCAATCTAATTTCTTCTCTTTCCCTTAGCTTGTTTTGGATATTTACTTGTTTTGCTTGCTTGTTAGTAGTTGATATTGATTACCAACTTGTTTTAAACTTAGCTTATTTCCTAGTTAATAATCATGCTTATGTGATAATTAGTGTCTATACTTGTCAATACATTTCAAACCGTTGTTAGTGAGAGATTTCATTTCCAGGGTTTATTGATGGAACCCGCAAAAATCTGGATTTGAGGTATGATTGACTTGCTAACTTATGATGAAATACAAGCGAGAGAACATTCGGGGAGTGTTGGGAGGCCTTGAGTTGACTTTGATTCAGTGGTCTTTTGACTCTTTATATTTGCAAGTTCCATCTACTATACTTTGTCTGACGAGCATGTGTAAGAATTTATCTCACACCTCATTTGACTTAAATTGTTTCTTTTTGGAGAGAAGGGGAATTGGCACAAGTTGTTAGATAGTTGGTGGACTTCTTGCTTTGTTGTGGTGTTATTGGGGTCTTGGGCTTAATGGATTACTCCCCATAGCTGTTTTAAACCCAAACTCTTGATGGGGCCCTTAGCGGGACAACAAGTGGCAAGTGTAGTAAGTAATCTTCTCGTCGATTTACTTAGATTTAGCAAGTTCAAACTCCCCATTCAATTTAAGAGTTTTCCAGATATAATTACCCCTAAACTATTTTAAAGCATTTGAATATACCTTGATTGTTATTCTAGCTTGCCAACTTTTTTGATGGACTAAATCAAAATTAGCCGAAACACAATTAGGACCATCAATTAATGTTGCAATTAAACTCGTTTCTCCATCGTGATTCAAATCCCTATATTACACAACTTAGCGGGCATTGAAAAGATCTCAAAAACCCTTATAACGAATACACTGGACTACCATCAATAATCTTAGAAATAAAGCCAAACCCACAACAATACCCTGAATGGTTTGGCTGCAAGTCCATCCGAATTTAATATAATAAATAAATTCCAATAAATTAATATATAGAGAATCAAAATACGACAAATATCAAATTAAATTATCAACATATAAACTGTGCATTTAAATCGACCTATTAACAGTAAGAATTGTATTTTAGACTTTAATTTAAGAAAATTACAAATTATTGAGTTGATTGTATGAGCTTAGTAATCTTCAAAGTTAATACATACACAAATGGTTTAGGGTTGAATCCTCTCACACATCCTTATATAATCATGAAAATATAGTATATATAGTCGAATTTTTAGCCTCTATTACTTTGTGCTCTTTAAAAAAATCACATAACAATTAAAAACTTACGAAATACTTCTTATTAGTCGATAATAATTCAAACAATATAAAAGACAACGCTCGTGCATTATCCGCACTGGCCCGTATAAATATAAATGTATTTATTCCACGGGTCTTACTATATTTAGTCAGTGTAAGCATGATTGTGTCCACAACTTAAAACAATTGTTTATGCCATGTGGGTGAATTATATTAGAGCTTAGAATGCTGGGGACACTCGATTATCCACCGTGAGCAACACAAAACTTCATAGATTTCTTAATGAGGGGGAAAAGAAATTCACAAGCGTAAAACTCCCTTGCTAACTTCCAATCATCGAAATTCATGAATCACAAGGTCTTTAACAGTTGAGAACTCTTTAGATTATCTGTGACACGTCCAGGTATTCTTAGCAGCCTTTTCTTTTATTTCTTTCCAGTTTTCGTCTATCATTAGTTTCTCGCTTTTTTGCATGTTTCATTTCCTTAACTCGTACTCCAATTGAACTTTATTTCTGTTATCTTTTGTGATAAGATTGAAGTGAACTGTGACTCTAAATTATTGTTGTCCAAATAACCTAAAAATCGATATCACTCGTCTCTGCACTGTTCTCTATTAGAACAAATTTGTATAGGTTGGACCAATCTAACCGTAAGCAATTCACCTTATTTCACATTAATTCGGTACAAGAGCTACTCTTTTGTCTTTCGTCGAGGAACGTGGGTTGAATTGAAATCTACTATTTTAATTAATAAGTCCTAGTTGGACTGGAGAGACACTCAGAATTGGTTTTCGTAATAGAAATGTTACTGCAGTTTAATTAAATTGCTATTCCGATGAAATTAATTACTATACTTGTTAGAAGTTCATAGTATTAGGGAAACATTAATTACCCTCGTTTTAATAGTTGAACATTGTATTTTGATTTCGTCCTTGGGTTGTATCGACAGTATTAGTAKGGACGTCTACTAGTGCTACTGGCCTATCTCTAAAGGGAAGCAACAAACAATGATATTCGTGGTACCTACTTTCATGATATTTTGGACTATGAAACTTATAATACCCTCATTTTGTTGTTAATCAGTGCTTAGGCAACATCGCGACAAATTGTAATGCATGGGATTAATTTTTATCAATTATGTATTTGTTGTTCAATTTGATRACATATATTGTCTGACTGTCTATCTCACTACCTAACTTCTTCTCCATGGATTTCTGGACTGTATCTTCCTTGTTAGTAACTTGTAACTRTCATAGAAGCACAAGAGATCGATCTGATGCATACTATGTTGTGTATGTAAGTCCACTAAGAATAGCAGTAAGCTTATATTCTTGGCATCAAAGAGGTACTCAATCATATTCTTGGCGCTACARTGGCTGACATGTGGGATATTTCTACAGGTTGGAAATTGGAGGATTTTTCAGAGTACCCATGAATGTGCTCCAATCGATCCAAGCACAGGAAGTCATAATTGAGCCCGATGTCCTAGATGAATTTTTCTGGAATAAAGGATCGAGTGGATCCTTTTCAGTTAAGACTGTAATCTCCATAATTCGCAAGACTTCAGATGAAGTTCCCACTTTTCACTGGAAAGTAATATGGAGTACTATGGCTCAGAATAGAGTATGTTTCTTTTGTGGCTGACAATGCATAATCATATCTTATGCAATGAAAACCGTATGAGAAGGAACTTGACTGAAGATCCATCATGMCTCAGCTCATTTGTGGTTATTCATCGGAGTCATGCCTGCATACATTAAGAGACTATCCCCATGCAAATTCTATGTGGAAGTATTTCTGCCCATCTGTCAAACAAAGTGATTTTTTCAGTGAGCACAACCTGGTTCGTTGGGTAAGTTCCCATGCTCAACCTCCCACACCTAACAAACCTGATACCTAGGCCATCACTTTTCTTGTGGTGTTGTGGTGTGTGGTTTTGTCATGGAGATGGTGTTCCACTTGACAAGATAGCCTTTCTCAAAGATAAAGTTGAAGAAACCAAACATGCCTTTTCAATGAACGAATGAATGCCATCTCCCTATTTAGAAACAAAATTTTTTGTGAATGGACGCCTCTAGATATGAATTGAATGGGTTGCGTTGAACCCTGATGGAGCCGCAAAAGGATGTAATGGGCTAGCTGGAGGTGGAGGGATCTTTCGAGATCACTTGGACACACACTTACTCTCCTACTCTATTCGCTTTGGTATGTGTACTTGTAGCACTCAAACTGGTTTGGAATTGGCTGGGAAAAGGGATTTAGGCAAGTGGATGTGCGTATGGATAGTTTGGCAAGTAAGTTGATTCTCGTCGGATGCTATCTACCAGGGTCCTAATATGCACACTATCAAGCAATGCCAAACAATTGATCTCCAGCCTGAATGGACTGTAACTATTTCACATGTGGTATCGGGAATAAACAAAGTTGCTGACATGTTTGCCAATATTGGAGTTGATCGAACTCCTCACCTAGTTGTTAATGATTTGTTGCCAAATGTCTTGTTGGTATCCTGCGTGATGACTGGCGGTGTTTCTTGGTCTAGGCTAGTATAGGGGTCCGTTTACATTAACTGAAATCAACTGAACTGAATTGAGTGGAGTTGCACTGAACTTAACTTAACTTAACTTAGCTGAGCTGAACTGAACTGAATTGAACTGAAATATTTACTTTGATTAATATTAATCTTGAATTAATATATAACTATTTAACCATATAATAATGAGATAATATTTAATTATTATTAATAATATTTCTTTGGATTAATATTTAACTTTTTAACTAAGGTTAATATTTAATTATTATTAATAATACGGAGTAATAATTTTGGATTAGTATCTAAATCTTTAACTTGGTTTAATATTGAACTTTGGATTAATATAATCTTGGGATTAATATTTTACTATTACTAAATGTAATATTTTGAATAATATTTTACTATTTAAATAATATTGATTAATAATAAAACTTGAAAGTTGGGATTAATAATATTAACTTGATATGTTAACTTAGGATTAATATTATTAAATAATAATAATAATAATAATCGTTAATATCATCATTATCGTTAATAACAAATTAGTTAACAAAATTATTAAGCTGAACTACACTGAACTGAACTGAACTGAACTGAGCTGAAATGAGTTGAACTGAACTGAACTGAATGGAGCTGAATTGAACTGAAATTAAGTTGAAGCAAACACGCCCATAGTTTCCTCTGCTTTTATTTTATGTCTTCCTTTGTTTGGGTTTACCCTCTTCAGCATAAAAAAAATAGAATGCTTATATTGTTTTATGCATGAGTGTATTCTTCAAAATAGAATATGTTGCTCTATTTTTTCATCTATAACTAACTTAAGGTTTGTTGATACTTGAGTACTTGACAAGGCTTCAGACAACCACTGCAGGTACTACCGTTTTCCAAGGGGCATGGACAACGACAAATTCTTGGTTGGACCCCCCGAAGCCCGCCCACGCTGCAAATGACCCAAATGGCCCAACAATACTAAAATCTTCATTTGGTTGATTGCTTCCTCCAAAACTACTTTTGCTTCCTAACATGCAAATATTCAAAAAACTCATATTTTTCCCGAAAAAATCCCAAACCCCCCCTCTCTCTCTCTCAATTTTTTGTTCAAACTTCAAATTTTCAATTTCTGGCATTTTTTGTCTAACTAGTACACTTAATTACTCAAAATTCGAACGAAAAATCGAAGAAACTTGAGATACTTTCTACAATTTCCAATCGCATTATTTTTTAGAAAAATCTATATTCATTGATTTCTCTAACATATTTTGTAGAGGTGATCATGGGTAGAGTCGAGTTCGGGCTGAGCTTGATGTGAATTTAAGACCTATTAATCGGGCTCAGGCCGGGCCGGGCTCAGACTTAAAATCATTGACCAAAGCCCTAAAATAGGTAGGACCTTTCGGGCCTTTTCGGGTCGGGTCCAAAAATTTAACTGAAATACCTTTAACTTTAACGCCAAAGCTCGGAACAAAAATGGAAAATGCCTTAAACTTTTCGAGCCCGACCCGAATTTGGGCCAAAAAAGTCATGCCCAAGGCCCACAATTTTTCGGGACGGGCTCAAGTTGATCAGCTCTAATATTTTGTTCTATTTTGTAGAAATTGTGAAGAAGACTTTAATGCTATTTTGTTTGGAGTTTTGAGAAATTTAGAGAAAGATATAACAAGTAAAATTATGGTGGAGTGTTTGTACTGTTTTTTTTGTTTTGATTTTCAATATTTTATTGTTTTTGTTCAAATTTTTCATAATGATGTTCAAATTGTTGATTGCGGTTGAAACTTGGAAATAATATTGTGGATTTGAGTTTGAATATTCATGAGTAAATGTTGAATATTATGGAGATGTATGTTATAGTTGTACTTTGGTAGAATATATTGACATCTCAGAAATGAAAAATTGCTATTAACTACCCAGTTTTGGACAATTTTTAAAAACAATTACTCACATTTCATTAAAATAAAAATAACTACCCAATTTTTGCAAAGCTTTTAATTTAGATTTTCTTACCTTGTTTGGTTTTCCGGCAAAAAAAACCCACTTCCAACTTGTGGGGCCCACCAAAAGCAGTTTTCACATTTTTTTGCCGGATTTCTTGCAATTACTTCTTGCCCCTCTCATTAATACATCTTTTTCATTTCTTTTTCTTCCAATTTCTTCTTCTCACTTCTGACTTCTCCTTCTTCCTTTACTTTCTTTCTCTCTCCTTTATTCTTTCTTCCCTTCTCTTTCCTCTGGTCTTCTTCAATTCTTCCTTCCCATTCTACTCAAAATCATTCTCTTTCATTAATTTGATGATAAAAAATGGTAATTGTGAGATCCACAAACTTCACCATACCTCCACTACACATCTGCTTGTTGGTCCGCCATCTTTTCCCGTCGTCGAAATTGAAGCTGCACCATAGCAAGGGGGAGGGGGGATTGTACAGCAAAGTAAAACCCATCTAGGGGCTACAAAGGTGAAATGATGGCTAGGCAAGCCCGGAAACAGCAGCATAGTAACGAACCATGTTAATAGCTTCGCCCATGGTAGTAAGGGCTCCTCAAAAGCTTTTGGGTTTTTTCTGGGTTTGTTTGAATTTGTTGATTTGTGTTTAATTGTTGATTAATTTCATGGGATTACTTTTTTCCTTTCTCTTCTTTTCGTCCCCTTTTACCTAATGGGATTAGCCATAAACCCTAAAATTCGATTAGCCATAAACCCTAAAATTCAAATGAACATAACCAACAGAAAATGGAAGAGGAAATTTACATTATTGCAAGAATGAAAATTAATGTACTGAATGCGTGAATGAAGGAGTTGAGCACAATTGAGAAATTTTGCAAAAGAAATTTGAGAAATAAAGGAAAGAAATGGAGATTAAAATAGGGGAGAAATGAGGAGGCAAATCGTGGTTTTAAAAGAGGTGAAATGAATGAATGGTGGGCCCCACATACCTGAGATGGTATTCCTTCCATCAGAAAACCGAGATAGGTAGTGAAATAAAACGGTTTTTGCAAAAGTGGGTGGTTGTTTTTATTTTAGTGAAATTTGGGTAGTTGTGTTTAAACTTGGCCAAAAACTGGGTAGTTAATAGCAATTTTTCCTCTCAGAAATCAATACTTCTTTTTTTGTGTTGTCGTGGTTATGAATGGTTTTTGAGTGTGAAATATTCGCTAATTAGCTTGCAAATTGTCCAACATTGAGGGCTAATCCCTTGCCTTTTATGATGATGATGGTGGTGGTGGTGGTTTTACCAAACTGGTATCAATTACATGACATAAAAGCTGGATACCTAAACATTTCGATAACCATTAGATCGACGAACAAAGAGTAAACGGAAATAACAGAAGACTAAACTTGGAAGTAATATTGTGGATATTAGTTTGAATATTATTCATGAGTAAATGTTGAATATTTTGGAAATGTATGTTATAGTTGTATTTTGGTAGCATATATTTAGGGCTGTTCAAAACCGAATACCGGAAAAATTCCGATCCGAATTTCCGAATATCCGAATTTTCGGAAATCTATTTTTTATTCCGATTCCGATCCGAATAATCCGGATTTCCGAATTTCCGGATATCCGAAAAAATCGGATCGGAAAAGCG
>SNQN01001792.1:72387-86701 GCA_008642245.1 Bassia scoparia | reverse complement strand
TATTTGGAAGAATACTTGCTCGAATATATTTTACGGAATACCTGCCATTTGGTCAATGTTATCTCTCTTCCATTTACAGCCTTAGTTACCTTGGTTATGTACACATTCTCCTACTTCATTTGTTTCTTTTTAGTAGCAACATTTACTAAATTTGAAAAAATCAAATCAAATTAATGACAACGAATGTTTTCTTGTTTTGCATGTTATTTTTTTCCCACCTCTCTTAGCTTAATCACATGTTTTATTCTCTCGCTTTTACTTTCACGCTTATAAGTTACAATCAAATTTTGTCTAGGAGTTTATGCCAAACTCAATATTGTCATTGTTGTCATTCAAAAGAAACGCAGTAAGTACTTTAAATAAGAAGATATGGAACGGAATTGATATTGGGCGAGCTTGATATGTAATAGGACTGTTCATTATTATTGTAACAATAATCTTTATCACTAGCACAATAAGATGATGTAAACGTGTATTGAGCAACTAAATAAACAAGCTAATAATTGGAGCAAAAACTAACAACATTCATTTGAAGAGAATTTGATAAAGCTCACCCAACAAACTTTCAAATCAAATACTAATAAAAAAAGTATTTTTTTTAAAAAAATGAAAAATTGTTGCAGTATTGTAGTCAAACAAGTCAACTCAAAATCATGTGAAACTTAGAAACTATATTAATCGACAATTTTCTTCAATTCAAATTGTGGAGGATAATGAAGTTGACCTTAATTTTGTCAAAATGTTTAATGATCAAATTTGAGCACATGACATTAAAGTATTTTTCCTTACCACAAGTCAAATAAACAAAAGCACCTTATTGACCTCAAATCATATGTTAAGATCATGGAGTAATCATAATTATCTTGATTACCAATGGACTTAAGGTAGGCAGTTCTTTTCCTCTGTTTTTGGGTTGGTATGGTGAATCATCATAATAATTAAATTATATTCTACACACATTTCTTAGCTTAAGCTTAAGTTCGTGATTGAGTCTCAAAAATATATTATATACTCTATTATTTAGAGTACATTCACTTTACATAATTTTAACCGAACTTGTCAGATCTGGATTTGTATAAATAAACTGAATTGATTAGAACTTATTATTTTACACTATGCATGTGGATTCCGCTAGTCTTTGTGTTTTTTACAACACACCAATTTTTTTTATGCATTCACCCGATTAATTCACATTTGGGCTTCAATTTAAGGTTTTGTTATGTTCCAGTCTCGTCTCCATTGCTATTGTGGGGGGATTGAACATGCGTTCCTTCCTATCAAGTGCAGTCACAATAATCACTGCACCGACAATCAACTGATCAAATGTATCAAATACTTAAGCATTAGAGGGAGGAATAGGGGTGCTTATTGAGCGAGTCGATCACGAGTTGGGGGTGTTCGATTCGTGCTCGTTTGATTTCAAGCCGAGCTACTCGTCTAATGATTTAGTCCTTTTGAAATCCACATTTTTTAGAGAAATCGTAGACTATATTTRCAATTCTATACTTATTTTTTAAAATTTGTATTGAATTAATTTAGTTTTAGAGAGTATTTCAGTGTTAATGAAAAATTTTGTTTTCAAATATATTATGTAGAAAATTATTGTTTTTTTGTGTTAAACTACCAAGTTCGAGCTAATTCGAGCAATCATGAGCCAACTCGGTCTCAACTCAAGTCGAGTTTTGATCAAGTCAAACACGAGTTGCCCACGAGCTGCTCAGCCCAATAAGCACCCCTAAGAGGGAGTATCAATTAAAATTTACCATCTTTCATTTTGTACAAGTGATAAAACGTGTAACAAAAAAATAAATAAATTGCAACAGCAAAAAAATACCAAGAATAATATTGAGGCCCTATTCTCGTCAACTTATTTAGATAAGTTTTAGTAAAAATAAGTTCAGTTCAGTAAAAATAAGTTCAGTTTCGTACCAATAAGTTCAGTTCAGTAAAAATAAGTTCAGTTNGAAGAGGGAGAAAGGTAGCAAGCTTCATGGAGCAGAGAATGGCCAAAGGTTGAAGAAGAGCAACGTGGCTGTCAACTTTGGGATCCCCTACCATGTGTGCTTCCATGTGTGAGGGAGAGCTGTAACGTGGCAATTAAACCCGMGTGGGCCTCAGTGTTGGTAGATTATTATTGTGGGCTTTGAGGTGGGCGCTATGAGGTGGGCTTTGAGGTGGGCTTCTGGGGGTAGCAACTGGGTTGGGCTTCCTGTGGGACCTTGAGTGTTGTTCATCCTGTTCATATGAACAGGAGCACTCTTACTCTCTTTTTAAATTGTTATGATAAATTTATTTCTAAAATGTTCACACACATCATGTGTTTCACTATGGCATGTTTTGTTTTTTGGAGTTATGAGTTTTTTAGGGGAAAAATAATTTGTATTATTAATTCAGATTATGAGATTTTAATTTGAATTGAATTGGATTTTGAAGACATTGGTTTTGGATTAGGACTACAAAATGAATGTTGAAATTTTCTAGGACAATCTTCTTCATAACACCTACTTCTTATGTTCCACTATATTCATGTCACTTCTACTTTATACGTTTGTTAATGCACGATTTACAAATCAAATATCTTTAATTGTACATGAGTAAAAAAAATTAAAATTTTGATTTTAATAACTACTCGTTAAATATGATTCTAACAAGTTTATTTTTTATATGTTGACAAGATTCTTATTACAAATGAATAGTATCGATTTTTCCTGTGGCATAAATTTAGTGGAACGGAGGAAATACAATATATCACAACATCTATCGCTTCAATAAAAGTTATGCATAAGGGTTGATTTTAATTCTCTTGGATAATCTACTACTRCGTAATTAACAACCACAATATGCCACGTCATCAATAATRAATTGGACAATTGGTTTAGGTTCAGGATATGCTACGTTGCTAACTATTAAAAGAGAAAGGTAATATACATAGACGATTAGACGCCATGTACAAGAYCTGCACATAGTGCCTACGTTTTAAATTTATTTCTCGAGTTGTGGAAAAYTTTATCAAGTTAAAATGATCGCTCATTAGGTCAAATATTAAGTTTATCATGTRAAAGATGAATTACTCCYTATTTGGAAGAATACTTGCTCGAATATATTTTACGGAATACCTGCCATTTGGTCAATGTTATCTCTCTTCCATTTACAGCCTTAGTTACCTTGGTTATGTACACATTCTCCTACTTCATTTGTTTCTTTTTAGTAGCAACATTTACTAAATTTGAAAAAATCAAATCAAATTAATGACAACGAATGTTTTCTTGTTTTGCATGTTATTTTTTTCCCACCTCTCTTAGCTTAATCACATGTTTTATTCTCTCGCTTTCACTTTCACGCTTATAAGTTACAATCAAATTTTGTCTAGAAGTTTATGTCAAACTCAATGTTGTCATTGTTCTCATTCAAAAGAAACGCAGTAAGTACTTTAAATAAGAAGATATGGAACGGAATTGATATTGGGCTAGCTTGATATGTAATAGGACTGTTCATTATTATTGTAACAATAATCTTTATCACTAGCACAATAAGATGATGTAAACGTGTATTGAGCAACTAAATAAACAAGCTAATAATTGGAGCAAAAACTAACAACATTCATTTGAAGAGAATTTGATAAAGCTCACCCAACAAACTTTCAAATCAAATACTAATAAAAAAAGTATTTTTTTTAAAAAAATGAAAAATTGTTGCAGTATTGTAGTCAAACAAGTCAACTCAAAATCATGTGAAACTTAGAAACTATATTAATCGACAATTTTCTTCAATTCAAATTGTGGAGGATAATGAAGTTGACCTTAATTTTGTCAAAATGTTTAATGATCAAATTTGAGACATTGACATTAAAGTATTTTGCCCTTTCTTATCCTACAAAAGTCATTATTATAAACAAATAGCACCTTATTGACCTCAATCATATGTTAAGATCATGAAGTAGTAATCATAATTATCTTGATTATCCAATGGACTTAAGGTAGGCAGTTCTTTTCCTCTGTTTTTGGTTGGTATGGTGAATCATCATAATAATTAAATTAATTCCACAACATTTTTTAGCTTAAGCTTTAAGCTCATGATTGAGTCAAAAAATATATATACTCTATTAATTTAGAGTACATATCACTTTACATAATTTTAACCGAACTGTCAGAATTGGGATTTGTATTAAATAAACCGAAATTGATTAGACTATATAATTTTACAACTATGAATGTTGGATTCGCTAATCTTTGTGTTTTTTACAAACATCATTTTTTTGTGCATTCACCCGTTAATTCATACTTTGGGCTCAATTTAAGGTTTTGTTATGTTCAGTCTCGTCTTCCATTGCGTATTGTGGGGATTGCACATGCGTTCCTTGCTATCAAGTCAGTCACAATAATCACTGCACCGACAAATCAATGACTTGATCATAATGATATCAAAACTTAAAGCATTATGAGTGGTAGAGTAGCGTGGTCTTATTGAGCGACTCGAACCCCCCATAAGTTGGGGCGTGTTCGATTCTGCTCGTTTGATTTCAGGCGAGTCTGTCTCGTCTAATGATTGTCCTAGTCCTTTTGAATCCACATTTTTTTAGAGAAATCTAGACTATATTTTCAATTCTTATACTTATTTTTTAAAATTTGTATTAAATAATTAGTTTTAGTGAGTTTACCTACAGTGTTAAATGAAAATTTTGTTTCAAAAAGTATTATGTAAGAAATATTTTATATTCTTGGTAAACTACCAGTTCGAGCTAATTCGAGCAAGCTGAGCCAACTCAGGCTCAATTCAAGTCGATTTTTGATCCAAAGTCAATCACGAGTTGAGGCCTACGAGCTGTCTCAGCCCAATAGAGCACCCCCCTAAGGTGTGAGTCAATCAATTAAATTTCGATCTTTCGGTTTTTTGTTTACAAAGGATAAAATTTTCCTGTACAAAACAATAAATAAAATTGCAAACAGCATAAAACCAAGATAACTTATGAGGCCCTATTATCTCGATTCACCTTTATTAGATAAGTTTAGTAAAAATAAGTTCAGTTCAAGTAAAAATATAGTCCTCAGTCCGTACAATAAGTTCAGGTTCAGAGTAAAAAATTAAAGTTCATGATTCAGTAAGAAATAAGCTCAGTTCAGTCAATAACTCTAAATCGACAAGAACATGAACGTTGAGAATGAATCACTTATTGTGCATAACTTGCGATTCGTAAACCAACAAATAAGTTACAGTCCTACCATAAGTTCAATTCATCCAAAATTAGCATAAACGTTCAGATTCAACAAAATTAAGTCGACAGAGAACTACTTGAATGATCACATATTGCATAATATGCATTTTGTAAAACCAACAATCGAGATTCTAAAGGATAATCCAAATTACAAATTGCTTGGCTCAGTCAAACAGATGGGTGATGGGGCGAAGGTGCATTTTAATTATCCTCCCCACCCCATTTCTTCCGCTCCCTCAAGTATATCTCTTATAAAATATAATTTCTACACAATATTAGATATTCTAATAGGATACTAAAAATGTATTTTATGATCAAACTAAAACATCTAAATAATTTTTAACTCATTAAATTTTTTATACAGATTTTTTTATACTCCCCTGACCAACCTACAAATTATTGTCATAATGTACTTCATACACATATAATGATTGAGATAGACTTTAAAAATATATAATCCAATTATGTATTTAGAACAATATAGAACACTTATCTATTAATAAAAAATTCGAAGTTGCAGACGAATCCAACGAGATCTCAATCGAATGGTTAATTTTTTTTAAATATTAAAGTCACATATCAACGGTTAAGCAAAAACTTGAACTGAAACTGAAATAATAGGAAGATTTAAATTTTGGATTTATTAATTTCAAAACTGATTCCAACTAGAACAACAATTGAAACAATTCCTCTTTAAAAACTGCATAGACAAACTGAACATTCAAGTTTTTTAGTAAACAGCACTAAGTCGTTAACAATCCGGACAATGGTCAAAAGACTGCAACCCCATAAGGTCTGTGATTCATGAGATAACCTGAATGTCACCAGTTGACGTCGAGAATGACGCATACGAAAAGACAGCTAAGACCAAAGACACAAACAAAAGAAAATATCTGAGAAAAGAAATAAAAGAAAAATGATTAGAGACGAATGATTGTGTGGTGGGCACACGATTTTGATCTTAGTAAAAAGAAATAATAATTAATAAAAGAAGGCCATTTTAGCATCGGATAAGCTGGGGGAACAGAGTAGGTCCAACACGGCCCACTTTTTACCAAATAAGGGTCCAAAGCTCGATGTCCTTCCACACATGTGAAAGTAGAAAGAGTTAAATTTACATGCCCCTTTTTTTTTATTTTTTTATATTTTTTCTATTTAATAATAGTAATAGACTAATGGGATAGTACTTTGCCCATAATTCTCTCATCCTCATATTCGGACCCACAAACCGGTCCTTCAATATCTACCTCAAGGAATTATACCACTTAATACTACCCCTTTGCCCTTTTCTCCAACGCCGACGGGAAATTCGAATTTGTGAGAGAAAATTCATTTAGTCACGAATCTAACTAATACTGAGCGTTGTCAAGTTAAACATAACGGAGGGAGAGTCGAAGTCAGAAGGAGCTGCTATTCGTTTTAAGAAATTCCTGAGATTCTGATTTTTATGCGCTCGCTCTTTGTGAACTTGATTTAAGTACCAAAAAATGAGCTATTTATGTTAATTGTTTTGTTATGATTATAAGTTCCACCGAGTATTGAATGATTTTTTCATATGAACTGTATTCTATTCCCGACTTTTTACGTTTATTGGTGCACTACCAATATCAAAATCTCCCCGAGGACATTAATCTTAGGTGGTTTAGTACTTCACACATCTCCTCTCACTGGTATTGCGGGAATCGGACACCGCATCTCTTTTACATTCAAATGCAATCTTCAATCTAACTCAACACTTGTTGCCAATGAATAATTAAATTATTGTGCAATAGTACGAGTACAATGTGTCGTCTAACCAAAGATAATGCATAGTTTTAAAATAAGTAGTATCTTGGAAAGAGACACATAATGATTTTTTATTTTTTTTGCCGAGAACATTATGTATTTTTAGTTAGCGGACTGATGGTTCGATGGAGAATGTTGTAAATGAGCGTTTTTATTGGATTGCAAATTGCCGAATACAGGTTCACCTAGCTAGTTTTATGGGGGCATTATTATTTTCCCAAGTATGTAACAAATTGTTGTCTTAGTATAATGTTTACTCATGTATTTTTTAGATGTGTCCCTGTATCTTTTGAACATAGCATGTGAAATTTATAATTTGTTTTCAATTCAATTTGTTGAAATTTGAAAGAGGTTAAGACTTCTAAGTAAAATTTAGAAATCGTGTTAGGTAAATTGAGTTAGGTAAATTGTAACTTCCCTTAAAAACAAAAGTTTTCAGTAAATTGAAACAAATGAAGTAGAATATTTTGTCTATTGATTATGAGAGCGAAATTCGACTTGTTGAGTCAGGTAAAAACGTACAACTGATTGTACAATGTACATGCTTTATGTAACGTAGTATGTGACTACGTATTCTACAAGGTATGCAATTATCATTTCAATWACATAAAAGTTAGAATGATCTATAACATTGTTTCTATTATGAACAACTAATTAATTTTTTTTTTTAAAAAAAAAACTAAAGTAAGGTAGGAGTAGACGAGTAGTAGTACTATTTAGTTAAAGCCTTAAAGGTATGGGCCGAGATGATTACGAGGTAGCAAAGAAAAGAAAGAAGCATCAAGCATGTACATGAACGAAACACACATGCACACAAGAAGCAATGATGGTCATCATAACAATTATTATTTTTTGAGCTTGGATCATAAGATTGGACACAAAGCATAACGTAAATAAAGTTTCACATATCAAATTTAATTTGCTTCATGATTAATGTTCAATTGTTTTCGATGACTCTAAACATATATACTCCGAAAAACGGTGAAAGATGAACAAAGTCAAAAGTTGATGATGTGGCAAATTAGGGCATCAATTGATCATCATSAATGAAAACAAACTAAACGATTGTTGTTGCTCGGGCATATTATGGCTTGGAAGAAATTAAAGCATGAGAATAAAAACACATCTCTGTTTATGTCAGTCGGACGATCACACACATATGTGATTTGTATTCCCGCCAACATCCAGTTTGCATCGATCGTTATATTGTTTCGTGGTCCTAGACTTAATTTTCACCAATCTATACTACTCATACTTAAATTTCGATTTGAATTTAATTAAATTACAATATACACTCTTAAAAAATGCTTGTATGCTTATAAATTGACATGACAATTGTGCTAAAAAGGATGAAGTAGTGGAATTAGTATTGTATTCTCTTCCCTTTGACTTTTATTCTTCTAAATAAACCCTATCCACTTTAATCTCATGTGATGCCAAACTTACAAGAGATTAATAATATACAATTTAAATATATAGCTAATCATCAATCTTTGTTATATATGCAACAACATATTAAACTTTTACATAACAATTGCATTAGTGGAAGAGAGACATAATATATGATAATTTTAGGACATATCCTCCCACGGTCCCACCCTAATAATCTACCTTGTATAATACTCCATGTTGAAAGATAAAGCTAGCTATGACTATTTATAGTCCGATTCGATGGTTCGATTTAAATTTATTTGAAAAAAGTGAGTATTTGAGCAATAAAAAAACAATTATTTTTTTAAATTCAAATATCGAACACGGCTCGTAAAGATCAATATTTTTTGGACGGATTTGGACATAATTTTTTGTCTACAAGTCTATCTAGTCCACCTATTTGATCACCTCTGGACAAAACACAATACTTTTAATGAGAAAACATGTATGATGTTAATGTGGGTCATAGGAATAAGTATTTTAGTTGGACTTGTTATTTGGGCATTAAAGTTTGATTATTCTTTTGCGTATATAAAATGGTTGATGAATTGATCTGAATTATTGTTCGTTTACTGAGATATGCTCCTCATATTATATTGACTAAAAGAACTAGGATATTCTTCTTAAAAAAAGTTTGTTTTGAGATAAGATTTATGATTTTATGGCTGTTACAGGAGAAGTTTACAATTTGCAACTTACAAGTATAGAAAAGTATAAGGATCACTTTTATATATTAATATATATTCAGATTCTTATATGAATGAAGAATATTATACATGCATGAACTAGAGGTTTAGAATTGATATTATTACAAGTATTGCACCAAGGTATCAATTGATTGTTGGTATAGTGGTGATTGAGACTACACTTAGTAGAGAGAACCTGAGTTCGATTCCCCGTCAACTGGTAGTTGCGGGAATACGGAATCACGCATGTCTATCTATAACAAATGCAATCTCAACTATCACCGGTCATGAATATAATACGATGCAAGTACGAGTACATTGTGTTGTAATCAAACGATAATGGCATAGTTTAAAATAAAAGTAATGCTTGAAACAATTAATGTACTTGTTTTATTTTTTTTATGCGAGAACATAATGTACTTTTGTTAGTAATCTAATAGGCGATGGTTCGAAATGGAATCGATGCTGTAAAATGAAGTCAGTATTTAAGTTGGATTGTCAAATTTGCCAAATGGTACCCATAGCTAGATTTTATGGGGCATTATTATTTTCCCAAAGTATGTAACGAAATTGTATTGTTTCGTAAATGTTTACATGTAATTTAGGATGTGCTGTATTACTCGACAATAACGCCATGTGAATATTTTATCCCTATTTTCATTTATATCTTATAAGTGAAAATATTTGCAAGAGGTAAGACTTCTAAGTAAAATTTAGAATCGTGTTAGGTAAGATTGAGTTAGGTTTGAAATTGTAACTATGTCCCTTAAAAACAAAAGTATTCAGTAAAATTGCAAACAAATGAAACGCGTAAGAAATATTTTGTCTAATTGATATAAGAGAGCGAAATTACGACTGTTTGAGTCCGGTAAAAACGATACAACTGATTGTCAATGTACATAGCTTTCATGTATAGTAGTATGGTTGACTACGTATTCTACAAGGTATGCAATTATACATTAGATAACATAAAAAGTTAGAATGAATGCCTATAAAACATTGTTTCTATTTATGGTTAACAACTAAATTTAAAATATTTTTTCTTCTCATTACACAAAACATAAAGTAAGGTAGCAGAGTAGACGAGTTAGGTAGTATATTTAGTATAAAGCTTAAAAGGTATGGGCCGAGATGCATACAGGTAGCAAAGAGAGAAGAAGTCAGCATGTACATCAGACCACGCAAACCACAACATGCACACTAAAGATACAATGATGGTCATCAATATAAACAACTTTATTATTTTTTGAGCTTGGATCATAAATTGATCACAAAGCATACGTAAATAAAGTTTCACATCAAATTTAATTGCTTCATGATAATGTTTCATGTTTTCGATGACTCTACATATATACCATCCGAAACACGGTGAAAGATGAACAAAGTCAAAGTTGATGATGTGGCAAATTAGGGCATCAATTGATCATCATGAATGAAAACAAACTAAACGATTGTTCGGCGTTGCTCGGGCATATTACTGGCCTTGGATCAAAAAAGAAATTAAAGCATGAGAATTAAAACACTCCTGCTTATGTCAGGTCCGCGAGCGATTACACACATATGTGATTGAATTCTCAGCCAACATTCACAGTTTGCCAAACTCGATCCAAAAGTGTTATTATATTGTTTCGTAGTCCTACAACTTAATTTTCACTTATCAAATAAAAAATCTGATAAATACTACTTATACGTACATATCACATACAAACTTAATTTCTCGATTATGAATTTAATATAAATTAACACGTACTAGGAATTCATATATATATGATAATTATAATATTATAACAAACATAATAAATGATAAGAATTCATCATCAATATTAACTATATATAATATATATTATACTTTAAAAAATGCTTGGTATGCTTATAATTTGACATGACATTGTGCTAAATAAGGATGAAGGTAGTGGAATTAGTATGCATTCTCTTCCGTTTGACTTTATTTCTTCTAGAATAAACCTAGTCCACCTTTAAATCTCATGTGATGCAAAAACTTACAAGAGAATTAATCATATATCAAATTTAATATGTAGTTACTACTCTATTCATACAATCTATGTTTATATATGCAACAAGCAACATTAAGACTTTTACATAACGCGATTGCATTAGTGGATAGACGAGACATAATCTATAAATATTAGGACATTATCCTCCATAGATTAGAATTTCAGACCCGATAATAATCAACAAAGATAACAACTAGACTATAGGAATTATATCTCGTAGCACGAGGTCACACGCTAATAATCTTAGACCTTCTGTATATTTTGATACCTCTATCAAAAATAGTTATAACAGATAGTTTATGGAAGCTAGCTAACCATATTAATTAGAAACATGGTCCGATTCGTATGGTTCGATTTAAAATTTAAATTTTGAAAAAGTGAGACTGTTTGAGAAAAGTAAAAAATAAATATTTATATTTTTTATATTTAAAGACCGAACTACGGCTCGAAGACCAATAATTGCTTTTGGAATCGAATTTGGACACAATCTTTGTGTATAGCCTACCTATTCACTTATTTGATCACGCCACAATGGATTCAACTCAAAATCAATACTTTTAACATGAAGAAAACATGTTATGGAAATAATGGTACGTTAATTGTGGGCAGTACATAGGTAATACTAGTATTTGTTTTGGACTTTTATTTGGGCATGTAAAGTTTGATTATTCCTTTTTTGTCGTATAAAAATGGTTGACTATGGAATTGATCTTGAAATTATCTGTTTCGTTTTACTGAGATATGCTCTCATCATTATATTGACTAAAAGAACTAGAATTCTTATACTTAAACAATTAGTTTGTTTTGAGATAAGATTTTACTGATTTATGGCTGTTAATGGCAGAATTTACAATTCGTTATCAACTTACAAAGTATAAGAAACAGTAAAGGATACTTTAATACTATATTATATATTCAGATCTTATATGAATGAAGAATATATCATGCATGAACTAGACGGTTTAGATTGATATATTACAAGTATTAGCACCAAGTATCAATTGATTGTTGGTGATATGTAACGTGTGATTGAGACTACAACTTAGTAGAGAGAACTGAGTTCGATTCCCCGTAATAATAATTGGAGGGGGGACGGGAGCCTACCACCTCTGAATTGATCCTTGAGAATTCGGATTAGCAAGGATGAACCGGATAGTACAGTCTCAAAGAAGTATAACAACAAGGGTTTATGTTTTGACAACACTAGCTAAAATAATTGGAACTTATAAGAAACAAAGCGTGCTTTATTAGTTGTATTGAGCGACAACATTACAAGATGACAAAATTTCAACCTTGTTTTTGAAATGGCTATATTTGAGCTGCAATTCAATTAACAATCAATTTCGAGTGAAGTTACGATCTAATTATATCTCCTCAAACATCTTATCATTTAAATGACTTAAAATTCGGGCAGCTTATCATTTAGTTTGATTGAATTATGTTGTGCAAACAAAGGTCTAAATATTTGAATGTTTTTTACGTAATTAAGGAGTGCAGACAAAAAGAATTATTAAAGGTCGTTGAGCTAGACAATTAAGAAAAATTAAAAAGAATGCCATCGCTAAAGTGGTTCATATAGGCATGTTCTCTCAACTTATTTTCATACTTAATGTATAGATAAGCAGACAAGTTAAAATAAAGTTAAGATGAGTTCATCGTCGGCCGCCTCGATGGCATGGGTCTGTGTCAATAGAGTACATGTTCAATTAAGTTCAAAATAAGGTTAACAATACATTTAGAAAGTTCGGTTTAGTATTAACAAGTCAGATAAGTTCGGTTAAGACTAAGATAAGTTCTGATAAGTTGAATAGAACAGCAATCCATAGATTTTTTGAATTGCTCTAAATGTCGCCCGATATTCTTCACCCTGGCCTAAAATAACGTAGCCATACTACCTTTTTAACCTTACTCATATTTTGGTAATATTTCACACCTTATCTCTCTCACCCACTCACTCACGCCCACTCTAAGTTGCAAAACCAACCTCCCACGCCTTGCAATCCACCATCACCACCGTCACCTTGCAACACCACGAACCTACAACCCACAAGCTCCTATATTTCGACACAAAGAGAGATGGAGGAAGAAGCTCACGCACCACCTTCGAAGGCTCAAAATCGAATTTTCGCCCCACCTACACACACCACAGAAATGCGGCAAGCCAAGTCCACGTGTAAGTCGATAGCAATGTCATCGATAGCATCCGAAGCAACAATGGTCGAGGTCAGCGCTCGAAACTCCGAATTTCTTGAATATGCAAATTCGCGATTTTGAAATCTCAGAATCGGACAACTGCATGCCAAAATCACGCAGGCCCCCATGGATAACCACGGGCGATTTTGGAAGCGTCAGACCCATTGGAGACTGAGGTGATTTTGGAACCGCATGGTCCAATGGCTATTTGGGTGATTAATAACGCGAGTCCATGTAAACCTGCGTGATTTTACTGACGGCGGGTTATCCAATTGGACCTATTTGTTGTCGTGCGTGTAGTCGGCGCTGAACGGAGATGACGCTGATGGTTTGCGCCAGCGTTTTAGGGATGATGGCTTGTGCGCGACGGCAGAGGGCTGGTGTGGGCACCGATGAGTGGGGTTAGTGAGGTGTTGGTACCGACCAATGAAGGCAGCGGAGGGTGGTCGGTTGGTTGTGGTTACTGTGAGAGATTGAGAGAGAAAATAATGATGAGTGAATGGGTTGGTTTGGTCAGTGTATTTGGGTGTGAGGGATGAGTGAGTGTGAGGGTAATTGAAGTCCAAATACACAAAATACGGGCGGTGTACAAGTAAATACATGGCGGTATTAGCAACCCTAATTTTTTCCCATTCTACATGGAGGGTAAAGAAGCAATTTATATAGCTAGACCCAAGCATAGTATGATTCACTGAGTAGAAAAATCTAATTTGATGCTCTTAATTTGCTGCATATTTAGTGATATGAAGCAATAATAAACAGTTATGGGCCTAAATACGAATTTAAAGCACTTATTTGCTGCATTTCTGTTTTTAACGCAGCAAATCACGTTACAGGAGTCATTTGTTGCGTCTTATTTGAAAATATGAAACAAATAACATCAACGAAAATGGAATTGATAACGCACATCAAAAATTTCATTTTTCACCTAAGACTTCAAAACCCCTCCCTTCCCACACTGTCACAACAACAAAACAAAACACTTATCCTGA
>SNQN01001792.1:51787-72362 GCA_008642245.1 Bassia scoparia | reverse complement strand
GCTCCTCTCATAAATGCTTAGATAAACGAAGCTCATAAAAATATAGGAAATTCACATGCTCTTATGCTAGCATGAAAAAAAAATTGTCCAGACATCATGTGGTTTATTATTTAAAAATAGGGGGTCATATGTAATCCAAGTGTTTACTAATTGCTAGATATAACTACTGCATATATTAGCTATTGATATATAACAATATACACAAGTAAAAAGTGAAGGAAAAACTAAGAATATATCAGGTTCAGGATCCCCGAGTGTAGACTTTTTTTTTATCGCACCAAGAGTAGAGTTTGGTGTTGTTGTTGCCTCGGGAATGGAGCCATGTGCACCTACTTCGTGGAAACCTTCTGCCTCGGGATCTGCACCTGATGCACAGCAGTACCTACTGTTGTGTGTGCGTGGGCTTGCTGCAAGCCGTGTGCTGCTGCTGTCACTGTAAGCTGGTGCGTGGGCAGGGGCGGAGCCACGTGTGGGCACGGTGGGGCACGTGCCCACCCATTATTTTTTAAAAAAATCTGCTTGACAAGGGAAAGGCTTATATTAAAAACAAGACTAATGTAAAACATGTTTTGCAAGCTAGCTCAATGGTAGTGTACTAGTGTGTACTTGTGAGAGTTTCTAGTTGTCGTGGGATCAAATCCCACCAAGCCCATTTATTCTTTTTTTCCCCTCCTCTAGAGATTACATATCAACATGCAACAGCTCAAGCCTTTTCTTTTTGTTTCATTTTTGCTTCTCTTCTCAAAGTTTTCATTCCCCACTTTTTACGGTCCTGATAGATACAAAATACTTCTATAGTAATCCAATACTAAATACTAATGCATGAATTATTCATTTCTCTTTTCTTCAAATTTTTAAAGCAGAATTATTTTTAATTTTTTTTTTAACAAAGTACTCCACTTCATTCGTTTTTTTTTTAAAATGCAACAAAGAGATAATTTTTATGAAATATAAAAAATTCATTTGTTGTATCCTTTTGAAAATAGAGGAAGTTATTAGTGGTATAAAGTATAATAGAAAAAACTTGAGTGAATCTAATGCACAATAAATTTTTTGTGCATCGATCGTTTTACTATTAAGGTAATACTTCCCACGTTTTTTTATTACCTATTTCACTTTCCTTTTTAGAATGATTTTAAGTAAATGTTTCATTACACTCTTTGGAGGATTATTTGTAAGGTTTAATTAAGAACATGTTACTAATTAGTAGTACCATTAGTAGTGCCATGAAATTCTTCGTAAATTCTCTTCTAAACTAAACTAAGCATGTATTATTAGAGATAATTTAGACTATTTTGGTCAAGATATTTGATTTAGATTATAGAAAATTCAGTGAATGATTAAATGACCCGAAAATGTCATGTTACACCATATGAATTCGGTGCCCTACCATTCTAAAAATCCTGGGTCCGCCCCTGTGCGTGGGCCACCTGCCACCGGCCACTGCTGCCACCTGCCACTTCTTGAATTCAAATTGTTTTGTTTAGTAAATTTATTTTTTCGCTTACTAATTGACTTTGCTTAAATTTTTTCTTAATGCTTTATAAGTAGACAATTTCATTGTGTTTGTATTTTTTATTAGTTGTATAACTCACCGAGAGATGGATCATTTACCAATCAAGAGATTCATGAGATACGTGAAAAATGGGCGAATTATTTGATACAAGCAATTGGAACGACGAAGTAGTGGTTTTCAATTCATCTATTTTTATGCGAGAAACAATGGAATGTGTATCAAATTATATGATAAATTGATAATAGTTGATTTTTTGTTGTTGGGTATAACTATGAGGAGTTGGAGACACATTTTTGATGTGGTTATATATGAATATATTTTGTAACTCGCATTACAGGTTTTTGGATTAATCAATATATAAGGAGACTCTGCCGAAATTTCGTCTTACTTTTTAAATTAAAATTTATAATTAATATTTAATTTTAGTGCAATTTTTTTTTAAAAAAAAGAATTACATTGTTTGCGGTTCATGTAAAAAGTGCAACAATACGGATCTTATTTGCTGCTGTTTACGTAGTATAATGCATCAAATAAGACTATTATTTGCTGCAACTTGAACCTATAATGCAGGCAAATAACATTTCATTTGCTGCATTTACTAGTGAAACCGCAAATTTGCTGCAATATAAAACGCAGCAAATGTGAAAATGGTATTTGTTGCTCTGGCATTTGCTGGGGTTGTAAAAATGCAGCAAATAAGGCTTTTACAACCGCACCAATTTGATTTTTTCTACTAGTGATTGGACAATAATGTTCGTTTGATTTAATTAAGATTTGCACACATTGCAAATATATGTTTTTTTTCATATTTTTTTTTTTTTTTACATAAATGAGCATTTAAGGTGATACATTTATAATGAGGGATTTGACATTTACCCTATTATACACAACCCTTTGTTTTATCACCAGAGCAAGACCACATCGGGAGAAATCATGATTCTGCCATGTTAGTGTTAAAAATGTAGCTTAGTAAAATTTCTCAATAAATTTGCAATGGATATTTTTCTTTGCAATGAAAAACAACAACTGTAAAGTTTAGTTGAATCTAATTAGATTAATTTAACTATAAACAACAACTGTAAAGTTTCATTAAAAAACGGGGGAAAGGAAGAACACTAATGAGTTTCCAAAAAAAAAAAAACAAGAAGCAACGATCAATTTAAATATCCAACGAGGTTATTAAAATAAACTATGTTAATAATTATGGTCAGCTGAGGGGAGGGATAACTCGTGTGATTAGAGTTTCCTCTCTCGATTCCATGAGATCTCGAATCATTAATCATTCCTGCTCTTGTGGCTCATTAAACACTAAAAAATATGGCCCGCTCATTGCGTAACTTCTTAAATTACACAACAATATATAATAGATAACTAGTTTTTTTGATTTGTGCTTTGCACAGATAACGGTTTTCGTTGAAAAAATGAAAAGACTATTTAAATGAGATGTAGAAGAAATAAATGTGCATTATTAACCACTAGAATGTGTCATATGTTGTTTCTTTCCATTTTTCTGAAAAAAATCTTAAAAGTTAATCAATTTTGTACTACACATATATAACAAATTTTATGCACATAGATAATTCCTTGTGTTCTCATTATAAGCACTAGCACTATAAGCATGCACCCGTGCAGTCATTTAAAAACTTATATTAACCAATTTACAATGAGAAAATAAAGGATTTTTTGTATAATACCACATTTTGTTTACAACTTTTTATAAATTCTCACCTTTTATTTTTTTTAAAAAAATTCCACCTTTTACTTATGTTTGTTATAAATTCTCACCTCTTAACGGAATTGTTAGATTGTGGGCCCCACTCACTCTTTTTTCTTTATAATCCACTCGACAGTCATCCATTTACTCGACATTCATCCATTATCAGGTCTCTACTAGCTTTCGCATGATTTTGAAGTTGCAATCTCCAACAAGAAAACACAAGTAAACAGCAGCAGAGCAGAGAGTGAATTAAGAGAAAGAGAGATCAACAATGGAGTTAGATGATTGGGATTTGAGTGCTGAAGATCTCGATTCCTCGAAAAAGAAGCTTTCGTCAAATTGCTCAACGCAACAATCCCACTTCATCTTCTACTTCAACAACAACAAGCAACACAACAACAACACACAACAACAACAACAACAACCAACAACCACACAACAACAACAAACCCTTGTGTTTTCCCGCGCAAATTCGCAACTTCCACATCACGACAATCTCAACCTTCTTGCTTCAAATTTCAACAATGAATAAGCGGCAAACATGATTAATAATTAAAATAAACAACAATTACATGTAATGCCCACAAAATCCCACAATTTCGACCCAAAAACGAGGTTGTTTTGGACATTTCGACGAAGCACCGCTGTCAACAATGGCCCACGCGAGATGCTTGCAGCAGTAAAAATGGTGAAAAAATTCACGAAGAAGAAGAAGAAGAGGGGAATGACAGTCAACGAGGTAAGAAAGAAGAGGGAATGAGGAAGAGGAGTGAGGGTCAACGAGGAATGTAGAGTGGGTGAGTGTGAGAATAGAGTTGCAATTGAATACAATAACAAGTGGGCCCCGCAATCTAACAATAATTTCGTTAAGAGGTGGGAATTTATAACAAAACAGAAGTAAAAGGTGGGAATTTTTTTAAAAAAACAAAAGGTGGGAATTTATAAAAAGTTGTAAACAAAAGGTGGTATTATACAAAAATCCGAAAATAAAACTTATACAATTTCGTTGGACATAATTCCAAATTAACAATGACGGTGAGTATTATTAAATTTTTGATGTATTTTTCTTTTTATTGAATTTCTAGACAAAGAGTTTAAATCATATGGTGTGGTTTTAATCAATTGGTTACTTCACAACATACGAATAGTTACATTGGTCAATATATATAATATTATATGAGTCATTAATAATGTTCAAATAAGAATTTTTTAGCTATTCAATTCAATATTTTTTTTCAAAATATATTTTAATAATTAAGTGATTCATGAGAATAATTTAGTCAATGTAATATAAAATTAATTAGTAATTTTTATTCAAATTTAATCATACTAATTAATTAAACTTTTCATTTTTTTTTATTTATGGGAATAAATTAGTCAATGTAATTAAGTTATTATTAATTCATATACCTTTTTATATTGCTTAATATGAATTACAAAAATAAAGTGATTTCATATTTTTTAAGTAAGGGCATTTAAGACTTTTACATCATTAAGGGTGATCAGGTCTTTTAAGAGAGGGGACACCATGCATCTTCCTTCCCCCTTCCCTTATATAATAGAGATCATTATCATTGGATCATTCTTGTTGGATACTTCTCAAAATAGTTTATATTCTTGATAACTAATTGATGAGAAAAACAAATAAAATAGTATTGAAAACTAATTAATGATCGAGAAAAATAAATTAAACGAAAACGAATATTATCAAGAACATTGCAAAATTGGATATATATTATGATAGCCATGTACTCTTCCCTTTTCCGAGTTATGTTCTGGCTCATCTCCTTAAATAGGCTCAAAGTTAAAGAAAGACATTGGCAATTGAATTGGCTAGGTATCCCTATGGAACAATGTTGAGCATCTACATATATAACTAGCTTAGTCGAAGGTGTACATGTTCTTAAGTGAAGAAACAAATTGTGTTCTTGGTTGTAGCTGCTATTCTCTACTATATATGGACTGCAATGAACAATGATTTTTGGAACTCATTTGTGTCTAATATTCATATTGTTTGTCAAACCGTTAAGAATTACTCCTTCCGTCTTTTTTTACTTGCTACATTTTTCTTATTTGACGTCTCTAATTACTTGCTACATTTCTTATTTTGGTATGTGGCCCCATTTGTTTTTTTTTACCATTCTACCCTCATTTTTTTTGTTTTTTCCTATCATAAACCACATAAAGCAATATATTAATTACTTTTTATCTCATTATTCATGTACTATATTGTGGGATCCACATGTTTCCTTGATCTTTGTGAAAAGTACTTCCTCCGTTTTTTTTAGATGTCCCGGTCAACAAAACACACTTGCCGAGACACAACTTTGACCGTTAATTACTATAATTATGATTAATGAAAATTATAAAAAACTAGATATTAATATATTATTTAACGAGACGAATCTAACGAGATCCCATTTGACTATATTTTTCATTACGTGTAAAGCACAAAACTTGGTCAAAGTACTACCTGTGAATAGTGCAAAAGTCAAACTGGAACAACAAATAAAAACGGAGGAAGTAGAATGTAGCAACTAATTAAAGACGGAGGGAGTATGTTTAAACAGCAGAGATAGCTTGTAAAAGAGTAAAGGGATAGAGCTTCTTGTGTACTTTCCTTTGGACAGTGTTCCTTCCGAGAAGGGATACTATCAAAGGTTAAGTTGTAGGTGTATTTTGGTTTCTATTTATTTCTTTTCATTAACCAAAAAAAATGGATATTACGAAGGAGTCAATTTTTATGTACAATTTTTGCTAAAGTGGACAACTACACCGAATTTAAGTACAAAAAGTCTAGATGAGCATTATAAATTATGTTGTACTCTGTATTAAAAAAAAAATGAGAAGATGACTTAAAATAATAATTTTTACAAATCTAACGTAAATTGAGAGAGAGGAAACATAAGTAATGAGCCGTGTAATTGTAGCTAAAAGAAAATGAGAGGAAATGAAAAGGTAAATGATGATACTCTAAAGTCAAAGTCGATAATAAAGAATGAAATGAAAAGGGAATTGGAAGAGGATAACACTTGGACAAATAATTGTGCGAAAGTAAAGAAGAAAAAATAGAAGAGGTATGAGGTATCATGTGTCGTACCGTGTGTGTATTTGGGTGAGAGTTTTAACATACTTAGTATGGATATAGTCATATAGATATGGATATAATTATTATTAGGAAATTTGGGAATAAATACCTAGTTTGGGGCATTTTTGAAAATAAATACTTAGTTCTCAATTTATTTTATTTAAATGCCTAGTTTTACAATTTCCTTTAAAAACAGTGCTTAGTAACGGAATCATCGTACCGATCCAACCGATTCCGATTGCCGAAATCGTCGTTCCATATCAGTTCCCGGTACTGACTGGGACAGGTACCCATAGTTTCTGCTCATCCCTACTGTAAAACTACAGTTAATTCGATAATTCAATTTAGCTTGGTTAAGGGCGTGTTTGGTCAATAGTAGCAGTGTACATAACGTTAGTAACTTTTAGCGGTAAAAATAGCGGGTAGCTGAAAAGCTAATAAGTAGCGGTGGAACTGGAAGTACAGCAGTAAACAGATGAAACTAAATTTGTTAATATGAGTGTCAACAGAAGTAACGGTTGTATTTATAGTAGAAGACAAGTAATACCAAGTAATTTTTAATCGAGCTTAAACGTTAAAAGCTTAAACGTTACTCCTGCTAGCGTTTGAAAAAAGTAACGTTTAACTATCCGTTACCAAAACGTTATTATCGAACAGTAATAAAATTAACCAAATACTTTTTTAATCTTTCGCGTAAACGTAACTACATAAAAAATAACGCCGAACACGCCCTAAATTACAAATTCAAGTTAGATTCAGTTAGAGTTTTACAAGTTCAAAATTAAAGCGATTTTTCTATTAATAAAATTATATATCTACGGAGTATGTGTAACCAAAAACACATCAACACTTTTAAAGTAACAAATAGTCAAACAACATACCCATCATACAAGTAATTATTTTCCTTAACAAAGTAATAACGAGTCACTAAGCATAATGATATTGATAGATTTTGTTGAATATGATGAAAGTAATCTAATCTTCACTAATAAATCAGCAGTAAGTTGTAACATCTCCAAAATCCTGTGCGATATGTTCGATCTTAATAAGCGAAAGCTTGATTGTCAGCTACAAAAACGACATTCTAGCTAATAGATTTAACCATCCACGAACTCCCCACTCCATAATACCTCCGTAACGTAAAGATTTCTATGATTATTTTGATTTATTATAAAGACGAAATTAAGAAGGGGTTTAATTTAAACGAAAAAAATTAGACTTTTAAAATTATTTTGCATTGTTTATCACTTACACTTAAATTATACATTCAAGGTCCGTTTACGTCGGGTGAAAACAATAAAATTGAACATAATTTTTTACGAGAGAATGAAATGTAGTTAAGTATTGAACTGAATAAATGAGTTAATTTTTTTGGAATATTTGCTTTAAGGAGGTTGTATTTATTTTATTTTTTTTGACAAAAAAAAAAATCCTTTTAAGGAGGTAGATTACACTTGTCCACTCTTAACATTCATTAAATAATATCTTAACGTAGTGTCATACCGTGAAGAATATACTTCATCGTTACGTTTACTTGCAACAATTACTACTACCTCCGTTTTTTTTTAGACGTCCCACTTTGGGTTTTGTGGTTTTTGAGGCAAATTTTTGGTGTAAGTGATTAGGTGAGTAAATGGGTAATTTAATAAAGATGTGGGACCCATAGATGAGAGAGGTAGAGAGAAAGAGGTTGGGACCCCAAAAAAGTATAAAGTAAGTGGGATATATAATAATTTAATGTGGTCCCCATGTCTTGAAAGGGAAAAAAATCAAAGTGGGACAACTAATTCTAAACTTCCTAAAATAGAAACT
This sequence comes from Bassia scoparia, assembly GCA_008642245.1. NCBI lineage: Eukaryota > Viridiplantae > Streptophyta > Magnoliopsida > Caryophyllales > Amaranthaceae > Bassia > Bassia scoparia. The sequence continues at coordinate 64,229 of SNQN01001792.1, read as the reverse complement.
GGGACATCTAATAAAAAACGGAGGAAGTATAAAAGAATGTTACATAATACTTGAAATAATTCTCCTTTTTCCATTTTTAGTAAAAAAATTCCTACTTTATTCACTTTCCTACTATTTTTTCTCTCTTACTTTTCCTAATCTCACATACTCATTACTTTATTTTATTTTCGCTCTCTTACTTTTTCTAACCTTACATCCACCCAGACAAACAATAGGTAAATTCACAGTCAAGCATTTTTCTCTCTAAAAAAAACCTCTCTCCAATTCTTCTCCCTACTCCTTTGTTTTGTTAGTTTATTCACGAATAATTCTCCTTTCGATCTCTTTATTAGAGTTTTATCCCCAATTTTGGGTTATTATTATCTCCTTTTGTGAGAGTTTGTAGTGTAGTTTCTTGTTCCGAGGATCAGATTATCTAGGGTTCGTTTTGTTTTGTTTGTTGAACAATGGAGATTTAGGGTTTCACAATCTTAGAAGGAATTCATAAAATCACAAAAGTATGTTCACCAAACAACTACGCATCAGCGGACGTTATGTCGAATCAGAGCGAATCACATATTGTATTGTTCGGATGAAGATTTTATTAAGGCTATTTTAAATCGAATCTGCGATGTAACTAGTTTTAAGGTGTTTGTATTTTTGTTGAAAATTTGTTTTCTCTTCTATTGATTGTAAAAGTCTTTTGACTATTCTTATTAATGAAATCTTTATTCTTCTCGTAAAAAAAATCTTACATCCACTCATTACTTTTCATTTTTCACTCAATTATCCCTCTACTTTTCTAGTCTTACACTCTTATCTAAAATTAATAGATTTCACCTAGAAATTTTTGTGGTATTGTTTTCATTATATGTTGAAAAAGTGGGGAAGATTGTTGATGGTTCAAGAAGAAATAATATATGGTACAAATTCTTCGTTATATCATGACAACTATAGCACAAGTTGTGAAGATCTCCGCCCGTAAAGATGCACATACATCAAAATAAAGAAGAATTTCATTATTGATTTTGATAGAGAATAATATTTCGTGATCTATATCGTATTTCACTCTTCAGGAATCGCGCTCGAGTAATATTTTATTTAGTTGTATTGAATGTGAAATTTGTTTCGTATTTTAGATCTTCTTGACTCATGTATACATTCCGATGTAAAGTCGTATGACTTATTATAAACGAAATTCATCTTTCACGTAAAAAAAAGAGTAGATGGTAATTTATAAGAATACAATATTAGACATCGAATACCAATTTGGATATGGATTTTTGACATTTATCTTCTATTCATTTATGCAAACTCTTGATTGTGAAAGTGTTACGTACTTATGTCACAATTCTATCATCATCACCATGTTTGTAAAATGTAGCAAGTCTTTTAGTCTTTAATTATAATTATTTTTTTAAAAAAACAAAAAAATGTTATCAACTCCAACCTTGTTGTAGATAGATAACTTCTAGGGAATGTTCGTTTGAAGGCATGTTTTTAGAATAATGAGGAATCCAATGTTAAGCATGAATCGTATATGAACAAAATTGCACCTCGTTTAATGGGTTCATTATTCTTCATTTTGAGCAAACGACACCACAAATATCAWAAATATTTTTATGTCAATTTGCACCACAAATATATGTTTTACTACTCGATTCATCKCTAGGGTTAATTCAGATTCGAAACGAGAGTTTTGGGTTATTGGATTCATTTACTCTCCCTCCTAATTGTCGTAGRAGGGTATCGAACATGRGGTCATCTCTATCAAATTCAACATCAACACCATTGAACTAACGATATATTATGCATGATAACGATATATATGTCAAGTGGTAAACAACTTGATGCTYTTTAAGGGTAGTCTTTAATTRGAGTTTTTTTTSTATATATAAAAACTCTTACTCAAATTCGAATGTAATCGAAAKTAAGCTCCGATAAACCGAGTAGACTTACTTTAAAAGTATATATAATAAAATAAAATGACAARGATAGCCATTATTTATGATACATATACATGCTTACTCACAACGATACAAAATATGTGTCAACCATCAACATCATCTTTGAAATGATTTTGATGATTGGACATTAAAAAAAACGAATTCAGGAGACAYGAAAAGAAAATTAGGGGGCCTTAACAATATTGACARGAACCCCCTCGATAAAATATACTCCATTGTCTAATTGAATTTGRATCAATTGGATTTTGTTATTTTTCACGTTTTTAAATTTTATCTTTCATTTTATRTGAACATATTTTAAAAATTCTACGGAGGATAAAATTTATACTCTTTATAAACAGTATCTTGTTTCATTCATCTCCYTTATTCCTATTACWTCTCTTCGAATTTCAATATTTTTTCATACTAATACTTCACGCGTGAGGGCAAAGTAAGYTCTGTCRTGTGCAATACTATACGACCTATGTCCAAACACYAGTCTACCTTCGCATAAAAAAAGGAAAATAAATTTTATGAATAACGCCAAAATTGCAAACGCAAACAACAAAAATACGAATTCAAATCGAGAGAGCGAAAAAAAATGTAGAAATATCAACTCCGAACTCAATACTACACACATTCATAAATCATAATGACCACAAATCATACAATGAATTAGGAGCAACATAATGTAGAGTAGGGAATAAAAAGNTCCTTTGCCACGCCCATGGAATGCAGACAACCTACGGCGTTTTTACATTTGATCACATCATTGTAGGGGCATACTACTGTTATGTACTGTTCTGAACAAGTGGTTGGTTATGTAATTGAATAACAATGATGTAATCAAAGTGCAATAATAAAGACTGTCAGGGGCGTTTTAGGTACAGGCTTGATGACAAGATACTACCTCCCCCTGGCAGATTTCTAAAAATATCCTTTGCATTATAAGCTTTTTCACGGATCGCCCATTTAAGGGCATCCTTGGCTTAATTGTTCCCTTTGGGAGAATTTATTCTCTATTTCACGGATCGCCCATTTAAGGGCATCCTTGGCTTAATTGGTTATTTTCGGAAATCCGGAAATAATTATTCTCAATTTACGGATCGCCCATTGTAGGGTATCTATGGCTTAATTGTTATTTCCGGACATACGGAAATACTTATTATCTGCTTATCAAATCGCCTATTAAAGGTTATTTATAACTATACATTGGCAACACCTGACATAAGACTATGAAGTCATTTTTGGCACTAAATAACGGATCGCCCAGTTCAGTATGCGCGGGATTTGTTTTTCCTAAACGCCAAGGGTGCATCTCGCTTATGTAACATTTTAAATCGCCTATAGACGGGCGTAATCACTTGGTTAAAGTTTGCTAATTTGGCCGAGTTTCATTCGCTTTTAATCGCCATAGGACGTTCATACTTGAATGAAAGTGTAAACTTGGTGATTATCATTTTGTGATTTTCGTTCTTTAAAGCAATATATGCGCATGGCGAAATTTCAAAGTGAATAAAAACTTTGAATCAAACACATGACAAATAATATAAAATGCAGAATTAAAACTGCAGTGTTAATACATCAGATGGCACTAAGGCCAAAATATTCAAACACATAAATACGAGTTCGAAAAATATAAGTTAAAATCACTTGGGCGTTGGAGGAGGATTTGCTGGCTTCTTCGGCTTTACCCCAGAAGGCGGCTTGACGCCAGGAGGCTTGACAACAGTCTTTGGTTTCTTCTTCGCCGGATCAACGCCAACTGACGGTACCGATTCTGTTGAAGATCGCTTTAGATTGATCTTCATGCCAGAGGCGGTGGAAAACACTTTCCCACCAGAAGAAGAAACGCCTTTGGAGCCGCCAGAAGAGGACTTTTCAACTGGTAGTTGCGGGAATACGGAATCACGCATGTCTATCTATAACAAATGCAATCTCAACTATCACCGGTCATGAATATAATACGATGCAAGTACGAGTACATTGTGTTGTAATCAAACGATAATGGCATAGTTTAAAATAAAAGTAATGCTTGAAACAATTAATGTACTTGTTTTATTTTTTTTATGCGAGAACATAATGTACTTTTGTTAGTAATCTAATAGGCGATGGTTCGAAATGGAATCGATGCTGTAAAATGAAGTCAGTATTTAAGTTGGATTGTCAAATTTGCCAAATGGTACCCATAGCTAGATTTTATGGGGCATTATTATTTTCCCAAAGTATGTAACGAAATTGTATTGTTTCGTAAATGTTTACATGTAATTTAGGATGTGCTGTATTACTCGACAATAACGCCATGTGAATATTTTATCCCTATTTTCATTTATATCTTATAAGTGAAAATATTTGCAAGAGGTAAGACTTCTAAGTAAAATTTAGAATCGTGTTAGGTAAGATTGAGTTAGGTTTGAAATTGTAACTATGTCCCTTAAAAACAAAAGTATTCAGTAAAATTGCAAACAAATGAAACGCGTAAGAAATATTTTGTCTAATTGATATAAGAGAGCGAAATTACGACTGTTTGAGTCCGGTAAAAACGATACAACTGATTGTCAATGTACATAGCTTTCATGTATAGTAGTATGGTTGACTACGTATTCTACAAGGTATGCAATTATACATTAGATAACATAAAAAGTTAGAATGAATGCCTATAAAACATTGTTTCTATTTATGGTTAACAACTAAATTTAAAATATTTTTTCTTCTCATTACACAAAACATAAAGTAAGGTAGCAGAGTAGACGAGTTAGGTAGTATATTTAGTATAAAGCTTAAAAGGTATGGGCCGAGATGCATACAGGTAGCAAAGAGAGAAGAAGTCAGCATGTACATCAGACCACGCAAACCACAACATGCACACTAAAGATACAATGATGGTCATCAATATAAACAACTTTATTATTTTTTGAGCTTGGATCATAAATTGATCACAAAGCATACGTAAATAAAGTTTCACATCAAATTTAATTGCTTCATGATAATGTTTCATGTTTTCGATGACTCTACATATATACCATCCGAAACACGGTGAAAGATGAACAAAGTCAAAGTTGATGATGTGGCAAATTAGGGCATCAATTGATCATCATGAATGAAAACAAACTAAACGATTGTTCGGCGTTGCTCGGGCATATTACTGGCCTTGGATCAAAAAAGAAATTAAAGCATGAGAATTAAAACACTCCTGCTTATGTCAGGTCCGCGAGCGATTACACACATATGTGATTGAATTCTCAGCCAACATTCACAGTTTGCCAAACTCGATCCAAAAGTGTTATTATATTGTTTCGTAGTCCTACAACTTAATTTTCACTTATCAAATAAAAAATCTGATAAATACTACTTATACGTACATATCACATACAAACTTAATTTCTCGATTATGAATTTAATATAAATTAACACGTACTAGGAATTCATATATATATGATAATTATAATATTATAACAAACATAATAAATGATAAGAATTCATCATCAATATTAACTATATATAATATATATTATACTTTAAAAAATGCTTGGTATGCTTATAATTTGACATGACATTGTGCTAAATAAGGATGAAGGTAGTGGAATTAGTATGCATTCTCTTCCGTTTGACTTTATTTCTTCTAGAATAAACCTAGTCCACCTTTAAATCTCATGTGATGCAAAAACTTACAAGAGAATTAATCATATATCAAATTTAATATGTAGTTACTACTCTATTCATACAATCTATGTTTATATATGCAACAAGCAACATTAAGACTTTTACATAACGCGATTGCATTAGTGGATAGACGAGACATAATCTATAAATATTAGGACATTATCCTCCATAGATTAGAATTTCAGACCCGATAATAATCAACAAAGATAACAACTAGACTATAGGAATTATATCTCGTAGCACGAGGTCACACGCTAATAATCTTAGACCTTCTGTATATTTTGATACCTCTATCAAAAATAGTTATAACAGATAGTTTATGGAAGCTAGCTAACCATATTAATTAGAAACATGGTCCGATTCGTATGGTTCGATTTAAAATTTAAATTTTGAAAAAGTGAGACTGTTTGAGAAAAGTAAAAAATAAATATTTATATTTTTTATATTTAAAGACCGAACTACGGCTCGAAGACCAATAATTGCTTTTGGAATCGAATTTGGACACAATCTTTGTGTATAGCCTACCTATTCACTTATTTGATCACGCCACAATGGATTCAACTCAAAATCAATACTTTTAACATGAAGAAAACATGTTATGGAAATAATGGTACGTTAATTGTGGGCAGTACATAGGTAATACTAGTATTTGTTTTGGACTTTTATTTGGGCATGTAAAGTTTGATTATTCCTTTTTTGTCGTATAAAAATGGTTGACTATGGAATTGATCTTGAAATTATCTGTTTCGTTTTACTGAGATATGCTCTCATCATTATATTGACTAAAAGAACTAGAATTCTTATACTTAAACAATTAGTTTGTTTTGAGATAAGATTTTACTGATTTATGGCTGTTAATGGCAGAATTTACAATTCGTTATCAACTTACAAAGTATAAGAAACAGTAAAGGATACTTTAATACTATATTATATATTCAGATCTTATATGAATGAAGAATATATCATGCATGAACTAGACGGTTTAGATTGATATATTACAAGTATTAGCACCAAGTATCAATTGATTGTTGGTGATATGTAACGTGTGATTGAGACTACAACTTAGTAGAGAGAACTGAGTTCGATTCCCCGTAATAATAATTGGAGGGGGGACGGGAGCCTACCACCTCTGAATTGATCCTTGAGAATTCGGATTAGCAAGGATGAACCGGATAGTACAGTCTCAAAGAAGTATAACAACAAGGGTTTATGTTTTGACAACACTAGCTAAAATAATTGGAACTTATAAGAAACAAAGCGTGCTTTATTAGTTGTATTGAGCGACAACATTACAAGATGACAAAATTTCAACCTTGTTTTTGAAATGGCTATATTTGAGCTGCAATTCAATTAACAATCAATTTCGAGTGAAGTTACGATCTAATTATATCTCCTCAAACATCTTATCATTTAAATGACTTAAAATTCGGGCAGCTTATCATTTAGTTTGATTGAATTATGTTGTGCAAACAAAGGTCTAAATATTTGAATGTTTTTTACGTAATTAAGGAGTGCAGACAAAAAGAATTATTAAAGGTCGTTGAGCTAGACAATTAAGAAAAATTAAAAAGAATGCCATCGCTAAAGTGGTTCATATAGGCATGTTCTCTCAACTTATTTTCATACTTAATGTATAGATAAGCAGACAAGTTAAAATAAAGTTAAGATGAGTTCATCGTCGGCCGCCTCGATGGCATGGGTCTGTGTCAATAGAGTACATGTTCAATTAAGTTCAAAATAAGGTTAACAATACATTTAGAAAGTTCGGTTTAGTATTAACAAGTCAGATAAGTTCGGTTAAGACTAAGATAAGTTCTGATAAGTTGAATAGAACAGCAATCCATAGATTTTTTGAATTGCTCAATGTGCCCGATATTACTTCACACCTGCCTAAAATAACGTAGCCATACTACCTTTTTACCCTTACTGCATATTTTGGTAATAATTTCACAACCTTATCTCTCTACCACTCACTACCCCCACTCTCAAGTTGCAAAACCACCCCCACCACTTGCAACCACCATCACCACGTCCCTTGCAACACCACCACCTACAACCACAAGCTCCCTATATTTCGGACACAAAGAGAGATGAGGAAGAAGCTCAACCACCACCTCGGAGGCTCAATCGAAAATTTTCGCCTGCCCACCAACACCACCACAATGCAGGCAAGCGCAAGTCCACGTGGTAGTCGAAGCAGTATCGAAGCATTCCGAAGCAACAATGGTCGAGGTAGCGCTCGAAATCTCGAATTTCTTGAATATGCAAATTCGCGATTTTGAAATCTCACGAATCGGACAATCTGGCATGCCAAAATCACGCAGGCCCATGGATAACTCACGGGCGATTTTGGAAACGCAGACCCACTTGGAGACTGAGGTGATTTTGGAACGCAGTCCAATGGCTATTTGGTGATTAAAACGCGAGTCATGTAAACCTGCGTGATTTTATGACGCGGGTTATCCAATTGGACCTATTGTTGTCGTGCGTGTAGTCGGCCTGAACGGAGATGACGCTGATGGTTTTGCGCCAGCGTTTAGGGAATGATGGGTCTTTGTGCGCGAACGGCAGAGGGCTGGTGTGGGCAACCGATGAGGTGGGGTGTTGTGAGGTGTTGGTACCGACCAACTGAAGGCAGACGAGGGTGGATCGTTGGTGTGTGGTTACTGGTGAGAGATTAGAGAGAGAAAACTAATGATCGAGCTGAATGGGTTGGTTTGGTCAGTGTATTTGGGTGTGAGCGGATGAGTGCAGTGTGAGGCGTAATTGAAGTCTGTCAAATACACAATCACGGGCGGTGTACAAGTAAAGTACATGGCGGTAATTAGCAACACCTAAATTTTTTCCGCATTTCATGGAAGGCGTAGAAGAAGCAAATTTATATAGCTAGACCCTAAGCGATCGCCAAGTATGATCTCACTGATGTAGAAAAATCTATCATTTGATGCTCTTAATTTGCTTGCATATTAGTGATATGAAGCAATAATAAACAGTTATTGGGCCCTATAATTACGAATTTAAAGCACTTATTTGCTGGCATTTCTGTTTTTAATCGCAGCATAATCACGTTACAGGAGTCATTTGTTCTCTTATTTGAAAATATGAAACAAATATACATCAACGAAAATGGAATTGATCAACGCACGATCAAAATTTACATTTTTCACCTAAGACTTCAAAACCCCTCCCTTCCCACACGTCACCAACAAAAACAAAACACTTATCCTGATCCTCTCATAATGCTTAGATAAACGAAGCTCATAAAAATATCAGGAAAGATTCACATGCTCTATGCTAGCATGAAAAAAAAATTGTCAGACATCATGTGGTTATTATTTAAAAATAGGGGGTCATCATGTAATCCAAGTGTTACTATTGCTAGATATAATACTTGCATATAATTAGCAATGTGATATATAACAATATACAACAGTAAAAAGTGAAGGAAAACTAAGAATATATCAGGTTCAGATCCCCGAGTGTAGACTTTTTTTATTGCACCAAGAGTAGAGTTTGGTGTTGTTTGTTTGCATCGGAATGGAGCCATGTGCACCCTACTTCGTGGAAACCTCTGCCTCGGGATCTGCCACCTGATGCACACAGTACCTACTGTGTGTGTGCGTGGGCTTGCCTGCAAGCCGTGTGCTGCTGCTTGGTCACTTCGTAAGTGGTGCGTGGGCAGGGGCGAGACCAACGTGTGCGCACGGTGGGCACGTGCCCACCCATTATTTTTTAAAAAAAAATCTGCTTTGAACAAGGGACCAGGCTTATATTAAAACAAGACTAATGTAACATCGTATTTGGCAGCTAGCTCAATGGTAGTGTAACTAGCTGTGTACTTGTGAGAGTTTCCTAGTTGTCGGGGAATCAATCCCACCAAGAATCGCCAATTTATTCTTTTTCCCCTCCTCTAAGATTACATATTCAACATGCAAACAGCTCAAGCCTTTTTTTTGTTTATTTTGCTTCCTTTCTCAAGTTTTCATTCGCCTGTCGCTATGTTTGTCACTTTTTAACGGTCCTGATAGATACAAAATACTTCTATAGTAATGCCAATACTAAATACTAATGTGCATGAATTATTCATTTCTGCTTTTCTTCAATTTTTAAATGCAGTAATATTTTTAATTTTTTTTTTAACAAAAGTACTTACCACTCATTCGTTTTTTTTTAAAATCAACACAAGAGATAATTTTTAATGAAATCATAAATTCATGTTGTTGTACTCCTTTTGAAAAATAGAGGGAAGTTATTAGTGGTATAGTATAATTAGGAAAAAAATTGAGTTGAATCTAATAGCAACAAATAATTTTTGTGATCGATCGTTTTACTATTAAGGTAATGACTTCCGCACGTTTTTTTTATTACCTATTTCACTTTCCTTTTTAGAATTTTTAAGTAAATGTTTCAATTACATCTTTGGAGGGATATTGAAGTTTAATAAGAACATGTTACTATAGTAGTCCATTGTGTGCCATGAATTCTTTCGTAAATTCTCTTCTAACTAAACTAACATGTATTATTAGAGATAATTTAGACTATTTTGGTCAAGAATTTGATTTAGATTATAGAATTCAGTGAATGATTAAATGACCCGAAAATGTCATGTTAGACCATATGAATTCGGTGGCCCTACTTCTAAAATCTGGGTCCGCCCTGTGCGTGGGCCACTGCCACCGGCCTGTGAGCCCGTTGACGTCACATGACCTGCCACTGTTGAATTCAAAATTTTTTGTTTTAGTGAAATTTATTTTTTTCGCTTACTAATTGACTACTTGCTTAAATTTTTTCTTAATGCTTTATAAGTAGGAAATACAATTTCATGTGTTTGTATTTTTTATTAGTTGTATAACTCAGCCGAGAGATAGATCATTTAAACAACAACGAGATTCATGAGATACGTGAAATGGGCGAATTATTTGATACAAGCAATTGGACACGACGAAGTATGGTTTTCAATTCCATCTATTTTTATGCGAGAAACATGGGAATGTGAATCAAATTATCATGATAAATCTTGATAATAGTTGAATTTTTGTGTTGGGTATAACTATGAGGAGTTGGAGACACTTTTTGATGTGGTTATATATGAATATATTTTGTACACTCCATACCAGGTTTTGGATTAATCAATATATAAGGAGACCTCTGCGAATTTTCCGTCTTACTTTTTAAATTAAAAATTTATAATACATATTATAATTTTAGTGCAATTTTTTTTTTAAAAAAAGAATTACATTTGTTGCGGGTCTCATCGTAAAAGTGCAACAATACGGATCTTGATTGCTGCGTGTTACGGTAGTATATGCATCAAATAAGATATTTATTTGCTGGCACTTGAACTTATAAATGGCAGCAATAAATTTCTATTGCTGCATTTTACTAGTGAAAACCGCAATTTGCTGCGGCATAATAAAAACGGCAGCAAATGTGAAATGGTATTGTTGCTCTGGCATTTTGCTGGGGTGTAAAAATAGCAGCAAATAAGGCTTTTACGAACGCACGCAATTGATTTTTTTCTACTATGAATTGGACAATAATGTTTCGTTTGATTTAATTAAGATTTGAACCAAACAAATAAAAATTTTGGCCCCCCCCAAAGTATATGTTTTTTTCAAATATTTTTTTTTTTTTTTTACATAAATGAGCATTTAAAGGTGATACAATTTTATGAGGGACTTTGACTTTACTATTATACACAAACCCTTTGTTTTTTATCACCAAGAGTCAAGACTACATCGCGGTAGAATCATGATTCTGGCATGTTATGTGTTAAAAATGTAGCTTAGGTAGAAAATTTCTCAATAAATTTCAAATGGGATGATTTTTCGTTGCACATTGAAAACAACAACTGTAAAAGTTTATTGAATCTATTTAGTTAATTTAACTATAAAAACAAACTGTAAAGTTTCATTAAAAACGGGGGAAGGAAGAACACTAATGAGTTTCCAAAAAAAAAAAAAAACAAGAAGCACGAACTCAATTTAAAATATTCCAACGAGGTTAATGTAAAATAAACTATGTTAATAATTATGGTCAGCTGAGAGGAGGGATAACTCGTGTGATTAGAGTTTCTCTCCTCGATTTCCATGAGATCTCGAATCAATTATCATTCCTGCTCTTGTGGCTCATTAACTACGTAAAAATATGGCCCGCTCATGTGCGTTAACTTCTTAAATTACACAACAATATATAATAGAAACTAGTTTTTTTTGATTTGTGCTTTGCACAGATACGGGTTTTCGTTGAAATGAAAAGAACTATTTAAAATGAGATAGTGAGAAGACAATAAAATGTGCATTATTAACCTACGAATGTGCATATGTTTGTTTTTCTTTCCATTTTTCTGAAAAAAATTCTTAAAAGTTAATCAATTTTGTTACTACAACATATATAACAAATTTTATGCACCGATAGATAATTCCTTGTGTTCTCATTATAAGCACTTAGCACTATAAGCATGCACCCGTGCAGTCATTTAAAACTTATTATTAACCAATTTACAATGAGAAATAAGGATTTTTGTATACTATACCACTTTTGTTATACCAACTTTTTATAGAATTCTCACCTTTTGATTTTTTTTAAATTCCCACCTTTTACTTATGTTTGTTAAATTCCCACCTCTTAAACGGAATTGTTAGATTGCTGGGCCAACGCACTGTTATTTCAATTCATTTTCTACTACTACCACTCGACGATTCATGCCATTATCGACATTTCTCCATTAGTTAGTCTCTACTAGCTTTCTGCACTGATTTTTGAAGTTGCAATCTCCAACAAAGAAAGCAACAGTAACAACAGCAGCAGCAAGAGAGTGAATTAGAGAAAGAGAGATCAACAATGGGAGTTAG
>SNQN01001792.1:38566-51762 GCA_008642245.1 Bassia scoparia | reverse complement strand
ATGATTGGGATTTGAGTGCTGAAGATCTCGATTCCCTCGAAAAAGAAGCCTTTCGTCAAATTGCTCAACGCAACAATCCAACTTCATCTTCTACTTCAACAACACCACCAGCAGCAGCAACAACAACAACAACAACAAACCCTTGTGTTTCCCGCGCAAATTCGCAACTTCCACAATTACGACAATCTCAACCTTCTGCTTCAAATTTCAACAATGAATAAAGCAGCAAACATGATTAATTAATTAAAATAAACAACAATTACCTGTAATGCCCACAAAATTCCACAATTTCGACCCAAAACGAGGTTGTTTTGGACAATTCGACAAAGCACCGCTGTCAACAATGGCCCACGCGAGATGCTTGCAGCACGAAAAATGGTGAAAAAAAATTACAGAAGAAGAAGAAGAGGGGAATGACAGTCAACGAGGTAAGAAGAAGAGGGGAATGAGAAGAGGAGTGAGGGTCAACGAGGAATGTCGAGTGGGTGAGTGTGAGAATAGAGTTGCAATTGAATAACAATAACAAGTGGGACTCGCAATCTAACAATAATTCCGTTAAGAGGTGGAAATTTATAACAAAACAGAAGTAAAAGGTGGGAATTTAAAAAAAAAACAAAAGGTGGGAATTTATAAAAAGTTGTAAACAAAAGGTGGTATTATACAAAAAATCCGAAAATAAAACTTATACAATTTCGTTGGACATAATTRCAAATTAACAATGACGGTGAGTTATTATTAAATTTTTGATGTAWTTTTCTTTTTATTGAATTTCTAGACAAAGAGTTTAAATCATATGGTGTGGTTTTAATCAATTGGTTACTTACACTAACATACGAATAGTTACATTGGTCAATATAATAATATTATATGAGTCATTAATATATGTTCAAATAAGAATTTTTTAGCTCTTCAATTCAATATTTTTTTTCAAAATATTTTTTAATAATTAAGTGATTCATGAGAATAATTTAGTCAATGTAATTAAAATGTAATTAGTAAATTTTTATTCAAATTTAATCTTACTAATTAATTAAACTTTTCATTTTTTTTATTATGGGATCCACATGTTTCCTTGGTTTTTGTGAAAAGTAGAATGTAGCAACTAATTTAAGATGGAGGGAGTATGTTAAACACAGAGATAGGCTTTGTAAAATGAGTAAAGGGGATAGAGCTTCGTTGTGTACTTTCCTTTGGACAGTGTTCCTTCCGAGAAGGGATACTATCAAAGGTTAAGTTGTAGGTGTATTTTGGTTTTTGCTATTTATTTCTTTTCATTTACCAAAAAAAATGGATATTACGAAGGATGTRAATTTTATGTACAAATTTTGCTAAAGTGGACAACTATCACCGAATTTAAGTACAAAAAGTCTAGATGAGCATATAAAATTTAATGTTTTGTACTCTGTATTTAAAAAAAAAAATGAGAAGATGACTTAAAATAATAATTTTTTTACAAATCTAACGTAAATTGAGAGAGAGGAAACATAAGTAATGAGCGTGTAATTGTAGCTAAAAGAAATGAGAGGAAATGAAAAGGTAAATGATGATACTCTAAAAGTCAAAAGTCGATATAAGAATGAAATGAAAAGGGAATTGGAAGAGGATATGACACTTGACAAATTAATGTGCGAAAGTAAAGAAGAAAAAATTAGAGAGGTATGAGGTATGTCATGTGTCGTACCGTGTGTGTATTTGGGTGAGAGTTTTAACATACTTAGTATGGATAGTAAACTTAGTATTACGGAAATTTGGAATAAATACCTATTTTGGGGCATTTTGAAATAAATACTTAGTTCTCAATTTCTTTTATTAAATGCCTAGTTTTACATTTCCTTTAAAAATGCAGTGCTTAGTAACGGAATCATCGGTACCGATCCAACCGATTCCGATTCCGAAATCGTCGGTTCATATCAGTTCCCGGTACTGGATCAGGTACCCATAGTTTCTGCTCATCCTACTGTAAAACTACAGTTAATTCATAATTCAATTTAGCTTGGTTAAGGGCGTGTTTGGTCAATAGTAGCAGTGTTACATACAGTTAGTAACTTTTACGGTAAAAATAGCGGGTACCTGAAAAAGCTAATAAGTAGCGGTGGAACTTGGAAGTAGCAGGTAACAAGATGAAACTAAATTTGTTAATAATGAGTGTTCACAGAAGTAACGGTTGTATTTATAGTAGAGACAAGTAATTACCAAGTAATTTTTAATCGAGCTTAAACGTTAAAAGCTTAAACGTTACTCCTGCTAGCGTTTTGAAAAAAGTAAGTTTACGCTATCCGTTACCCAAAACGTATATTATCGAACAGTAATAAAATTCAAAATACGTTTTTTAATCTTATCAGACGTTAAAACTACATAAAAATAACGCCGAACACGCCCTAAATTTACAAATCAAGTTAGATTCAGTTAGATTTTACAAGTTCAAAATTAAGCGATTTTCTATAATAAAATATATATCTACGGAGTATTGTAACACAACACATCAACAACTTTAAAAGTAACAAATAGTCAAACATCATACCATGCATACAAGTAATTTTTCCTTAACAAAGTAATTAACGATTCACTAAGCATAATGATATTGATGTTATTTTGTTGAATATGATGAAGTAATCTAATCATCACTAATAAATCAGCAGTAATTGTAACATCTCCAAAATCCTGTGCGATATTGTTCGATCTTAATAAGCGAAAGCTTGATTGTCAGCTACAAAACGACATTCTAAGCTAATAGATTTAACCATCACGAATCCCCACTCCATAAAACCTCCGTAACGTAAAGATTTCTAATGATTATTTTGTATTTATTATAAAGACGAATTAAGAAGGGGTTTAATTTAACGAAAAAATTAGACTTTTAAAATTATTTTGCATTGTTTTTCACTTACACTTAAATTATACATTCAAGGTCCTTTACGTCGGGTGAAAACAATAAAATTGAACATAATTTTATAGGAGAATGAAATTAGTTAAGTATTGAACTGATAAATGAGTTAATTTTTTTGGAAATATTTGCTTTAAGGAGGTATATTTATTTTATTTTTTTTTGACAAAAAAAAAATCCTTTAAGGAGGTAGTATTTACACTGTCCACTCTTAACATCTTCATTAAATAATATCTAACGTAGTGTCATACCGTGAAGATTATACTTCATACCGTTACGTTTTACTCTGCAACAATTACTACTACCTCCGTTTTTTTTAGACGTCCCACTTTGGGTTTTGTGGTTTTTGAGGCAAATTTTTGGTGTAAGTGATTAGGTGAGTAAATGGATAATTTAATAAAGTATGTGGGACCATAGCATGAGCAGAGTAGAGAGAAAGAGTTGTGGACCCCAAAAAGTATAGTAGTTAAGTGGGAGTATATATCATTTAATGAGTGGTCCCCATGTCTTGAAAAGGGAAAAAAATCAAAGTGGGAAACTATTCTAAACTTCCTAAATAGAACTGGGACTCTAATAAAAAACGGAGGAAGTTAAAAGAATGTCTATAATACTTGAAATAATTCTCCTCTTTTCCTTTTTAGTAAAAAATTCCTACTTTATTCACTTTCCTACTTTTTTTCTCTCTACTTTTTCTAATCTTACACATACTCATTACTTTATTTATTTTCGCTCTCTTACTTTTCTAACTTACATCCACTCAGACAAACAGATAGGTAAATTCACAGTCAAGCATTTTTTCTCTCTAAAAAAAACCTCTCTCCAATTCTTCTCCCTACTCCTTTGTTTTTTGTTGTTATTCACGAAATATTCTCCTTTCGATCTCTTTATTAGAGTTTATCCCCAATTTTTGGTTTATTATTATCTCCTTTTGTGAGAGTTTGTAGTGTAGTTTCCTTGTCTTCCCGAGGATCAGATTATCTAGGGTTTCGTTTTTGTTTTTTGTGTTGAACAATGGAGATTTAGGGTTTCACAATCTTAGAAGGAATTCATAAAATCACAAAAGTATGTTCACACCAAACAACTACGCATCAGCGACGTTATGTCGAATCAGAGCGAACTCACATATTGTATTGTTTCGGATGAAGATTTTATTAAGCTATTTAAAATCGAATTGCGATGTAACTAGTTTAAGGTGTTTTGTATTTTTGTTGAAATTTGTTTTCTCTTCTATTGATTGTAAAAGTCTTTTGACTATTCTTATTAATGAAATCTTATTCTTCTCGTAAAAAAATCTTACATCCACTCATTACTTATTCATTTTCACTCAAATTATCCCTCTTACTTTTCTTAGTCTATACACTCTTATCTATAATTAATAGATTTCACCTAGAATTTTTGTGGTATTGTTTTCACTTTATATGTTGAAAAAGTGGAAAGATGTATGATGGTTAGAAGAAATAATATATGGTACAAATTCTTCGTTATATTCATGAAACTATAGCACAAGTTGTGAAGATCTCCGCCCGTAAAGTGCACATACATCAAATTAAAGAAGAATTTCATTATTGATTTTGATAGAGAATAATATTTTCGATTCTATATGTATTTCACTCTTCAGGAATCGCGCTCGAGTAATATTTATTAGTTGTATTGAATGTGAATTTTTTCGATTTTAGATACTTCTTGACTCATGTATACATATCCGATGTAAAATGTCGATATGACTTATTATAAACGAAATTCATCTACCGTAAAAAAAGAGTAGATGGGTAATTTATAAGATACAATATTAGATCGAATACCAATTTGGATATGGATTTTTGACATTATCTTCTATTCATTTATGCAACTCTTGATTGTGAAAGTGTTACGTACTTTGTCACAATTCTATCACATCACCATGTTTGTAAAATGTAGCAAGTCTTTTAGTCTTAATTATAATTATTTTTTTAAAAAACAAAAAAATGTTATCAACTCCAACCTTGTTGTAGATAGATAACTTCTAGGGAATGTTCGTTTGAAGGCATGTTTTTGAATAATGAGGAATCCAATGTTAAGCATGAATCGTATATGAACAAAATTGCACCTCGTTAATGGTTCATATTCTTCATTTTGGCAAACACACCACAAAATATCATAAATATTTTATGTCAATTTGCACCACATATATGTTTACTACTCGATTCATCCCTAGGGTTAATTCAGATTCGAAACGAGAGTTTTGGGTTATTGATTCATTTACTTCCCTCCTAATTGTCGTAGTAGGGTATCGAACATGCGGTCATCTATCAAATTCAACATCAACCATTGAACTAACGATATTATGCATGTAACGATTATATGTCAAGTGGTAAACAACTGATGCTGTTAAGGGTAGTCTTTAATTCGAGTTTTTTTGTAATATAAAAAACTCTTACTCAAATTCGAGTGTAATCGAAATAAAGCTCCGATAAACCGAGTAGACTTACTTTAAAAGTTATATAATAAAATAAAATGACAATGATAGCCATTATTTATAGATAATATACATGCTTACCACAACGATACAAATATGTGTCAACCATCAACATCATCTTTGAAATGATTTTGATGATTGGACATTAAAAAAAACGAATTCAGGAGACAGGAAAAGAAATTAGGGGCCTTAACAATATTGACACGAACCCCTCGATAAAATATACTCCATTGTCTAATTGAATTTGCATCAATTGGATTTTGTTATTTTCACGTTTTAAATTTTATCTTTCATTTATTTGAACATATTTAAAAATTCTACGGAGGATAAAATTTATACTCTTTATAAACAGTATCTGTTTCATTCATCTCCATTATTCCTATTTCTCTTCGAATTTCAATATTTTTCATACAATACTATCACGCGTGAGGGCAAAGTAAGATCTGTCCTGTGCAATACTATACGACCTATGTCCAAACACGAGTCTACCTTCGCATAAAAAAAGGAAATAATTTATGAATAACGCCAAAATTGCAACGCAAACAACAAAAATACGAATTCAAATCGGAGAGCAAAAAAATGTAGAAATCAACTCCGAACTCAATACTACACACCATCATAAATCATAATGACCAAAATCATACAATGAATTAGAGCAACATAATGTAGAGTAGGGATAAAAAGGAGGGGGAAGAAGACAAGAGAATAGTGTTTAATTTGGAAGGGCTTAAGAAAAGTGGCTCATAAATTTCAAAAGGATGAGAGAAGTTGGAATTAAAACTGTTTAAAAATACTCAAAACTTGCTATAATAACGACAAGCGCCCCCGACAAAGATTACCCAGTACGGACATTAGACCCATACTTGTATTATCATATTATGTATTATTCTCATCCTAATCTAATTAAGGTCTGTTTGGTTGAGATAAAAGATTTTCGATATAAAATGATTTTTATGAAAATAGTTTTTGTCAAAAATAATTTTCATGGAACAATTTGTCATCGTTCGGTTGCGTGTAAAAAAAGTGACGAAAATAAGAAAAATAAAAATGAAAAGGATGCAAAGAGATGATGAGGAGGTGTGCAAGAGATAGATATGGAAGGAAATAATTTTCCTTTATTTTGGAAGGAAAATGATTTTTCATCGTTGTAAGGGAATCTACACCCATGAAATAATTTACTTTCCCTTGTATACCAAACAATGTGAAATTGAAAATGAGTAATATTTTCTGAAAAATGTTTACACTCTACAAAACGAACAAGCCTAATTGCTTAATTTTTTAACTAATTAATTCATGAAATGCGATGTCATTATAATATTCGAATTTGCTAACAACCACCCAAAATGTTAGATATACCCAAAATATTTTGACAAAATCTTGAATGCATCTGGTATACATTAAGTTACTATGCACCAAAAGGCATTGTCAATATACTCATTCGTAACACAATTCTCGCAACGATTTAACATAAAATAGAGAGAAAAAAATGTCTAATCGTTGCGAGAATTGGTTACGTTACGGGGTACTATGTCATTTAAAGATGATTATACAAAAATAAAGAGTCACCTAGTTTGCAAAGCTCTGCCCTCTGCATCTTAGAAGTATCAATTCAATACGTGAATTCAAGACAGACGCTAGCCTGATGAGTCAAAAATTTTACAATTATACAATATAAGGTAAATATTAGATTAAAGGGTTATGATATATACAATCCTTAGCACTGTATATAAAAAGTCAAAAAGGAAGGTTTTCAAAAAAAAACATTTATGACATTAAATTCTGTGCATATTTAACATAAATCTAATACTTACCATTTTAAGTAAGAATTTAATACTTATATGCACCCTAATGGAATCCACATAGTTCAAACCTCTAAGAGGTTTGAACTCTTGCCACGTCAACATATACACCCTCTCAACAATAGTTCAAATTTTTAAAGGTTTGTTGGTGGACCAAATATTTTACTTTTATTTCCTAACTTTTACCTAACTTTATTTTATTTCCCTTTTTATTTTACACTCTATACCCCACCTAAAATTTCACCTCACCAATACAAACCCCTATCAACATTTTAAACCCCTCTCAACTTTCAAACCCCTAAAATATTCCCAACAATAAGAGGTTTGTTTTTCAAACCTTCCACATCACCTACAAACCCCTTATTGTGAATGCCCTAAGAGCAACATATAGCATTTTCCTAGATTTAAATTATTACAAGATTAATAAATGTCACTATGTCAATGTAAAATGTACTTGTCTATATACTTAGTGCAATATAATATTATAGCACATAGGGTGCATCCAATAATCTTCAATATTTTTTTTAATAAAATGATATAAATCTTGCTTGGAATGTATGACAAAATTACGAGTTGGTTTAATTAATATTTAGATTAATTTAGTATTTCTAATTTAAGTTGTCTTATCTAATGATAGGACGCTCTTTAGTTTCTACCTATAAAATTATACTTTCTCCGTTTCAAATTACTCATTACACTTTCTATTTAAGTATATTTTAAATTACTTGATAGTTGTTACACTTCATTTTTGAGTAAAACACTCTCTCTATCTCTCTCATCCAACAAGGGTCCCTTTATTTCTTTTTCTCTATCTCTTTTTTTTTTCCAAAAAATTAGTRTAGAAAAAGTCCGTATTTTTAGAAGTGTAGCGAATATTCTGAAATAGAAGAAGTATTAGAATATACTTGGTAGTTTATTTTATGATATTTTTATACGATAAATGTAGTCACAGAAGAGGCAAAGGTGGCACGAGATTTAGAGAAATTGTTTGTTTGTTTTGTTTGTTGTTTTGCAATTAAAATAATGATTTAGATGACCAAAAATCTATACATTCCAAAGGAATATATGTCGTGTTGGTGCAACCAACCGATAACTATAATACGAGGAGAATAATTTTATTAATTGTTTAATTATTTTTTGCTTTGAGTATCACTTATTTATATTTGTCTTGTTGATTATTTTTTTTTGGTGCTAAAAGGGTCACAAGTGCGAGGATGAGAATCAATCCGAAAATCTCTTGAAATCGAAAGGAAAGTTTTAACCACTTGAGCTACCTCTCACTCTCGCATTGTTGATCATTTTGTTAGCAGTACTTGTATATGATAACCCTACAATAAGAAGCTTAGAGGTGTTTGGTTAGGTTGCTATCTTCTTCGAATTCTAGACATGTGTTGATTCCATTGTGATTGAATTCCATTTTACATATTTTAGGGTTAAATTTTACAAGTTTCATCATAGCGCAATTGCGCAAGTCAATTCGATTCATCAGATGTTAGGTGTGCAATTGTGAGTTATCGGGTCCATTTACAACAATCGAAAACAATTAAATCAAACGGTATAAAAAACGAAACGAAATGAAAATAATACGAGAGAAGGAAATTAAGTTAGAAACTCAACTAAAAATAAGTTGAAGTAAACATGCCCTTAGTCATCTATTAACCTCTAGTTTATAATCTAAGTGATCAAAGATCTTTGCACGGTCTAAAAATTCAAGTATTATTAAAATGACAGAAGAATACAATTGAGAGAAGCAAGAGAAGTAATAAAAATAACACATAGGGTAATGATGTTTATCACTAGAAATTTATCGATCTATATATGTCTAAAGTATTTTGATTTAAAGATTTAGCTAGAATTGTTTAAAATTGTTGGAACTCTTTTGATATGTGATTTTAGTGTTATCCAACATATTGCCTATATGTTTATCATAATACGAATAAAAATACATTGTAAATTACACCTCTTAAAATCACTCAAAATTGATTTTAACGTCCTCTTTTTATTTATTTTAAATAACCACCTATAAGAGTAAAATCATTCAAAATCACCACATTTAGCCAATTTTCAATTAACTTAGGATGAAAAGTGAAGAAAGTACATTAAAACGAAGGATAATATTCAAAAAGTAGCTTATAAATAGTCGAAAAAATGATCGAATTTATGATAAAGAGTGGATTTCTAATGTTTTTAATTTTTAAGGGCGGTTATTTCAAATAAGAAAAAAAAGTGATAAAATCAAATTTAAAATGATTTAAGAGTGCGTGGTTATTTACCAATTTAACATCCTTAAACTATCTGTATGTATTGATAACTTTAGAGCACTTTTTTAAAAACTTAAGCATAGGGTTTACATTAAAAATAAAAATAAAATAAAATTGGAATGAAATGCAAAGTATAGATTCTTGCAAGAAATTGATCAAATTAAAGAGCTAATAAAGAAGACAAATTTAGTCCTCTTTTAGATCAAGAAGTACTAATTAATAATTTACCCGATTGCCAAATGTTAACTGAGAAATTTGTATGGTATCAGTTAAAAACAAAGAATGTAGTGTGCCTCTTGGAATTTGTATCATTTCTCTTTGTCTTCTCAAAACCTAAGATTATATACTTACATACGACGTAGAATAATGAATAATTATACAAAGATGACTATTTTGACTACCTTGATAATGAACGAAACATAGGTAAATGTTGTTTGGATTGAATTAAACTAATGATCGAGTCGTTAAACACATTAAAAAATGAAAGAGGTAAATTATAATTGTAACAAACTACGAATTACTAAACAGAACAAATTTGAACCAAATTAAAGAAAATGTGACGACATAAAATCATATGTGAGAATAAGTTTAAAATAACAAGATTTTAACTCAAATAGCTCACTATTTCACCGGATATAATTAGGGAGTATTTAAAATTATGAATATACCGCTTATATGACTAATACGAGTCAATCTCGGCATCACCAACATTTTATTGGTTAGCTTCACCTTCACCAACAATGTACTTGAGGCTCGATTTCCAACCTTGAGGCTCGATGTTTGTGTTGTAGTATAGCTCGGTGTATGTAGTGTAAGAGAGAACATTTCAAGATTTTCAACCTTGAAGCTCAATGTAATCCCCATTATAGACGGTGATGATAACAATTCTCTATCCTTCCAATCTCATTTAATAACTTTAATTAGGTAATGCTTTGTATAGAGGTAATTAATAATATAATAAAATAAATAAGAAAAAAAAGTAAGTAGAATAATCAATAATGATAAAGGTAGATGACTTTTTTGTGATAAGAATAGAGAAGATGAGTAATTATTACCCAAAACGAGGTACTATTATCCATCATACACCGTCAATTTGTCTTTACTATCCTTATTCTC
Source organism: Bassia scoparia (assembly GCA_008642245.1). Taxonomy (NCBI): domain Eukaryota; kingdom Viridiplantae; phylum Streptophyta; class Magnoliopsida; order Caryophyllales; family Amaranthaceae; genus Bassia; species Bassia scoparia. Next base: position 41,247 of record SNQN01001792.1, on the reverse strand, counting down.
TTAAACATACCCCAATCCAAGCACGCCGAATTTTTAAAAGAAAACATTATTGCTCTTGAACAAAAAATAATTTGCCTACATAAATTTTTGAAATTAAGTTAATATTGAATAAATTAACAGTACTATAATTAATGACGTATTTCTTATTGATATATTAATTAAAAAATACATTATTATATTATAAATGATAACGTGTACATGTTTTTGTTCATTTAACATTTAGAGACCGAATCATATAAATATTAGTTTAAATCAAATATAAACACGAATTTTCCTTACATGTATATTACAATACGGTAACAACAATAATCATCAAATCTCTATGCCGTAATTTCAATGCACGATGTACATTTATTTTTTAATTCAACATCTCGAATCAATTCGAGGCTGGATCAATGTGGTCAGTTTGACATTCACTGATAGATCATTGAGAGCTTATCAAGCTAGCTAGAGTAACAATCAATGACATATACATAAGTCTAACATATACATCCAACTCTACTTTTTCCTTTTAAAAATCTCTCTTTATTTATTTATTTATTTATTATTTATTTATTTATTTATATTATTTATTATTTATTTATTTATTTATTTATTTATTTCTCCTCCGTTGACCATTGATGGAAACAATACTCCTCTTCTACCCCACCTTGAGATAAGCAAAAGCCTAAAAGGATTGGGAAAAAAAATATATATATTTTTAAAAATAAAATAGAAAAGAAAGAAAATAGAAAAAAAAAGGTAGCAAATATAAAAAAAGAAACAATAGATGAAAAAAAGAAAAGAGATTGAAACTCCATGATATCAAAAAAAAAACATGCCTTGGGCTTGTCCCCTCTAATAAGTACTACAAGTAGCTTAACTACATATAACTACTTTTAATTAAGCATAATCCTCTTGAAAATTCCCACAAACCCTCTCTTGACCTTCATATATACCAAGAGAGCAAAATTAATCAAAAAAAAAAAAACCTTCTCTCAATATATGTTTGATTAAGAAGGTGTACAAAAATTAAGCAAGGAAATAGGATAATAATGAATAGGGGTGTCTTGCAAACTCTCCGGTGCAAACAAATGATGCGGCCGGCAACCCGAGTTGGTGGAGCATGAACAACTTGATGAGGCCACCACTATGATACCATCACACACCTTCTCTTCTTCAACTACCAATTTCGGCTCCACTTCCTAATATTAATAACAATATAAATGATAGTTTACTAATAATAATGTTTTCATGCTCATCATCAATATAATATTGAATATGAGCACACGCGGCTTCACTTCTTCTTGCTCAAAAATGATATTCTAGCGACTACCACCAAGAGCATCATCATCATCAACACAACTCCCGAGTTTGGAGCCAACTCCCTATTGTACTCTTCGCCCTTTTTTAAATCTTACCAATCTCTATCTGTCTATTATTCTATCTATTTGTCGTTTTTTTTTAAGTTGTTAACATTAGAATATATACATGCCGTGCACATACATATAATTTAAAACACAATCAAATTCTACACATGTACCCTCTTAATTGCTAGCATGTATATAAATTATAGTTTAGTTCCTTAGGTTTAATTTTTTTCTCTTCCTAATTTCTAAATAGGAAGTTAGGTAATTAGGTTAAATTAATTCACATATCGATTCTTGTCATACGAATAGAGAGATCCATCAGATGATGACGATAATGAATTGTATATTTTAACTTATTATATATATGTCTTATGAGGGTGATGATATTGAGAAGAAGGAAAAAAATGGGGAGTACAAATTGGAGAAAACACAAGTAGCATTCAACAACAACAACAAGCTCATCATATTGTATGTGAAGCAAGAAGCTCAGAAATAGCTACAACAGTAACAACCAATAACAACAACAATGTTTTTAGTACTACTCATGATCAAGAATTTCAGCTTGCAGCAGCAGCAGCAGGAAATTGGTCTCATCTTCAACTCAATAATATTCCAGTTTCTTCTCCTCAATCTTGTGTCACCTCGTTTAGCACAGCTAGCAGCAACAACAACAACAACAACAATAACAACTTGTTGGATTTCTCCTCTTCTATTTCTAGTGACAATCTTCACCCTAGGCACCCTCCACCGGCCCCGGACCGCTCTTCCGAGGTAACAACACCATTTATCAACCCTTARGGTCACRCAATCACCGAATCCCTTTTCRGRAATTTAATTTCTATACTATTTTCATTGATATAATTATTATTAAGGATTTATTTTATAAAGTATTATTGCTCTTTCTTATTGATTGATGTGATGGAAATTAAATAAATTAAATAAATACATAAAATTGGAATATTCTCAAAGTTCAATATGTAAATGATGAGATTTTTTACAACTAATTAATTAAAATTAAAGATATGTAATTAGAGTGTATTGTGTTTATAGTGTAACAGCACAGGAACAGGTGGGGTAGCAAAGAAAGCAAAGGTTCAACCATCTTCAACTCAATCTACTACTACTGCTTTCAAGGTAATAAAATCTAATTCACACAAAAATAATTAAATTAAATTAGCAAATATATGATTATTATTTTTTCTTTTTTTTTATACTCTCAATTTTCATTCTCTCACTCCAAATCTTTCTTGCTCACAAAAGCACAAGTATAAAGGCACAAAAACACATGGAAATACATACCTACTTTGTGTAACATTTTTTGTCTTTCTCTTA
>SNQN01001792.1:0-33156 GCA_008642245.1 Bassia scoparia | reverse complement strand
TCTTCCATTCCCTCTATTCTCATCCATAGATGAAGCCTGAAGGTATGACATGCAGTTAAATAATAATGGAATACAATATATACTCATTTTTGTCGGTTGATATTTGGACGTTCGATAAGCTAGCTAAAAAGGATGTACGTGTAATAAAGTGGAAAAAAAATACTCACCAATTGATGTGTGATTTTTACATGTATTTTAAAAATTTTAATATTTTTTAAAATGTATTTAATACTTAACTAATGTATTGAACACTCGGTAACAAGAATGAATGTATAAATATGATTACTTTTTAGCCAATTTTTTTTAATGTATGATAATTATTGTATTATTTTGTATTTTTTATTAATTTAATATAGCTTTGTATGACTTCCCACTAAAAAAAAGTACTATAATTTATACTATTATGAAGAATTTCATTTCTAACCTTTTTTGTGTTTATTGTGTTAATGAACAATTTGAAAATCAGGTGAGAAAGGAGAAATTAGGAGATAGGATAACWGCCCTTCATCAGCTTGTCTCACCTTTTGGAAAGGTAAGCCATGATTGCACATCACCAATTTAGTCAAGTTTAATTAGTAATATAATTAAGCACTATCATTATTATTTTGCTTTGGTTTAGCAACTTAATTAAGCTAACTAACAATCATGAACATGCATCCTTTCTCTTTTAGGCATCAAATTAAACATAATTCATTTATACATTTATAAAACCATTTTTCTTCTTCATTAAATTAATCAATATTGTAGACTAATCTTCTTTTTTTTAATCAATGTTTTTATTGTTAGAAATAAAAATAATGTTAGCATGAATAAAGTGATATAATAAGGTTAACGTATAACTAATTTTTTTGGTTACTCTTTCTTTACACGACTGAACAGCATAACTGTGTTGTTAGAAGCCATTGGCTACAATTAGATTCTTCCAGAGTCAAATTGAGGTAAGGATTCAAGCAAATATACTTTACCATTATATTTACTTGTATTAATTTTAATAATTAAAATAACGTTAATACTCAGAATTGAGTTTACATTTCCCTCAAAACATTCTTTTGGTTTCTAAAATAATGCCCTTTGTTTTACTCGAAAATCTGCATTTGCAGGCCTTAGCCCTTTCCATACTAAACAATGGAGCAGGAAACAAGAATGCAGCAACCTCACCCTGTAGTGATCTTAATTTATCTAAAACAATTGTACCACTGTCTTCGTTTTTTATTAGAATGTTGCTATACTAATTTTTGGACAACGGTGTTTAAGAGTGATTGAGTTAGATAGAGTAGATGAAGTAAATTTAGTAAAATAGTAAATGTGTGAATGAAAAATATTTTGGGGGAAAAAAATAATTTTTCGGTGAATAGATTAAGGTAAGTACACAGTAAAGAACGTTGACTTTAGAAATGTTAATTCATTAATATTAGACTACTCCACTATCCGTAAATATACTCCGTAGTTTAAAATTTTAAAAAAGTTTATTTTTAACATTCGGTTTGAAATAATTAATTAAAAACATCCCAAAATGAAAAGATGAACAATTGAAAAAAAATGAAGGAAGTAATTGATTTGTCTCAAGTTTTGATTCACTAATGCATAGCGTAATAATTATGATATGTCAACTAACTTAATTTTTAAGAACTTACACTTACTCGTCAAAATTTAATGACACCACTAAATTTTTAAAAAAGAACAAATAACACGAAGATTATGTTTTTTGGTTGTATGTATAAATTTCAAATCAAGTAGGTGACATACAAATAAGCTTATGATAACTTTTCCGTAAGTAAGAACTAAATGTTAATATACAAACCATATATATATATCTAATCCAATCAAAATGCATTTCTCAATTTTTTTCCGCAAAAAATAAAGGAAAAATGATATTTCATATGGTGATGATAAAGCATACTTCTGGTAGAATCATGGGGAAGAAGGAAGTGCATATTTTCCTGAAGACCATCCTTTGGTCAGCTCCAGTAAAAAAAAAAAAAAAAGAAAGAACAAAGCTTTATTGATCCGATGACCCTCTTTTTAAGGGCAATGTTTAATTTTGCATGTATACCAAACCTTTATGGTTTTCAAAATTCCATTGATATTCAAAATAAAGGTTGCTACCTTTTTTAAAATATACTTGTATTTTGGTTAGTTCTTAACATAACTTTTGATTAAGTTATTCCTTTTAAAGCAACAAGTATATGCTACTTTAAATGGATAGAAGAAAAATAAAAGAATTGGATTTGTAAAGATCATAATATTGCAGCTTTGGGCACCTGATATTATAGAAAAGACTTTAAAGGCGAAATAGTTAAGTTTGTGATTATTGAGGAATAATGATCAAATTAATTAATTTAAGGTCTTTTTTTGTGTTGTAATTAAAAAATGTATTTGACCTTCTTAAAAAGCGCCTTCTGATTAATGTGTAGAAGATTGCTGATTCTTTATGTTTATGTCTTTTGTTGTTACAGCTAGAACAATTCCTCCCTTGAAGAGAAAGGAAGGTCCCTGATCAGGTAATTTTTCGACATTCTCTTTTTTAGCACGTAATAAAAGGAATATTCGAATTACTCACAGCGCTTTTTATTTATAAAAAAAAATGTTAGCAAATGAACGAACATGCAACAGCATGAATGTTATGAAATTAAATAAAGTTATAAAAACTGAATGTTATGAATTAAAAATAAAGTTATTTTTTAAGTGGCAATGTATCATTTTCAATTTGAATGACCTTAAAAAAGACGAAAGAGATAGTAATAGATATGATTCTGTGAGTGATAACAGTATAAATGAAATGTAAATCTTGGTAATAATACATTTTCATACTTGCTAATGCATAATTTAAGATGAAGTATTTTTTAGTTACGGTTTTGTTAATGGGCCAGTGAGATTTATATTCGTCTAACTCAAACATTGTTAAATATAGGATTCGTGCGAAGGAGCTTAAAGGAATTTAAGGAGTAGAAGGGTTATGCTTAGTTCCATTGCATGCACATTGCAAGTGGGGAAGTGACAAACGGAGCTGATTATTGGGCTCCGGCACTCGGGGCGCGGTTTTCCGGTAGGCCGTAACGTTTAGGGATAAATTTCGGGAATGGGGGGCTTGCCACGGCGCATTGAAGCTTCATTGAAAGATATATATCATTAAGCAGTCAATCTGCCAAGAAGAAAAACAAAGGTTTGTATTGATCGCTTGATGACTATGTACTATGTTTCTTTGATCGCATTCAAATAGTGCTGTTGAAATTAAAATTTTAGATTTATGCTTTCCGAATTAGGTTTTTAATCTTTTAGTTATTGACCAATAAGATAACTTTGTTGATCAAGAATTCCGTAATTCATAAGCTATGAATTTAAAACTTTATCGTATGGAATGCACCGTAGCGTCTAACCGTGTGTTATCATGTTGGCCTGTTTTTGTTTAAGAGGGTTGCTTATCATTAAGAATTGGTTCATCCCGGATTATTGTAATAATTTGTTATTATGAAGAGTGTTAACAGGCTTTAGAAAGCTTCTTTACCAATATTTATAGTTTCGAGCCATGATATGCATAATGGGAAAAAAATTCTACTGTGAGAAGCTGCTCACACATTGAGCTCATTGAAAATTTTGTCATGAGGAATTAGTCCTCTCTTAAAATGCAGTGAAAACTTGTGGACATTAGTATTTAAATATAATAAAATTTAAACTCAATAGAGAAAAAACCTTAATATGTACAATTAAAGATACAACCAATTATGCCATGCTTACGTACATTAAATTACGTGGCTATTCTAGTAAAAATTAGTACTAGTAATTGATGTTTTAGCTGCTCATTATTGTTGTTGGAGTTTTCCATTTTTGGACTCGTGTTATCAATAGGCATAATTGAAGGAGAAAAACTAAGCACTCACATACATCGCGTACGATCACGTGCTCAAGCGAGTACCATGATCTTGTTATTGACTCTAACCATTAGTAAAATTTTGTAAAGTCTCCCAAAACAGAATTTTTTGGATGAGCATTAAATATACAATAATATTATTCGTAATTCACGTTAAACGATAGAAGGATTTAGGCTTTTTTACATTGATTGTGACATTTATTTAGTACTAGTAACATTTAATTATCTATAAGATGGGATCCTTTACTGTACTTGTAACAATTTTTTGACGTATACGCGACTCTTTATTTTTATATATCAAGGGTTGTCACATTCAATATGACATATTATAATTTTTAGCTACAGAATAATCATTGTATACTCGAATATATTTAAGATTTTGGTCTTCCAAAAAAATGGTTCCAAGGCTAGATTTTTTTATCTTGGTCACAATCACATGATTTTTCCCCTTTCACTTATTTCTCTCCCGTCCAATAAATGTCAGAAGGCATGCAACAAAAAACATTACACATTAAAACTGAAACAAATGGTAATGTTTTTCACTGCCAATAAGAATGGCAAAGTGGCTAAATTGTCCTCTTAACTTTCATTCGATTGTGAAATAACTCATCTACCGACTCTCTTCATCATGTGATAATTATCGCCTCAATATCTTTTTGATGATAGAGAGGCAGAGAGTCACGAGGATGGAGATGAGTAATATACTGTATACTTCTCATATCTTTTTCGGGAACGAGAAGGAAACTTAGCACTTGAGCTTTCTCACACTCTCACTAACTCAAATAAGAGAGCCATCCAGGTATATGAAATGAGATCGATCTCATATTTTCTAGAACGAGAGAAATTTTAATAATTTGAAACTATCCTACTCTGCATTAATTCGGTCAACTTTGATTGAATATGAATCAAGTCCATAATAATCGTATCAACAATGTCAAACTGTTTTTGCCTGACATGTTTTGTGATGAGTTAGTATAATTTATTAGACGTTGGCCAAGTGTATAGATGTATTAAAATATAGGCATTGATTTGTTGCGCTAACCCGTTTCGTCATATTTGGCTGACTATATAGGGCCCCAATAAGCGTCTTACTGTGACACAATTATGGGCTGAGCTCTATCATTCACCACCAAAGATCCAGGAGCCTCCTTTCTATTTCTTTAGATCTTTTTGAATCGCATTCTACTTATGGTCCGGCGACCATGGTTAACTCATCATGGTGCCCGGGGGCAATGTTCATTTCTGAAACTAGAAATGTTTCATTTTCAAATGTAAATGTTTATATCTGAAAATGACAGTTGATATTTTCTTGGAAATGAACATTTCTATTAATTCGATTAATAGAACATTTTTTTTCCCACCCCCCCCTCTTAAGTTCGGGACTGACATTTGCCCGGGCCCTATGAATGAGAAACATGATTCCCGGGACCATAATAATTAATAAACCTATTAGATTTTTTGATATCTGATCCTCAGGATCTTCCGTTTTGTTATTCACTGTAAAAAATATATATTTTCGTGTGAATCACACCGAACTCTTAAGATAGAGAGTGAGATCATTTTCAAACTTTTCAAACCAAGGGGTTTATTGTTTTAATAGAAGGTTCTCGTCTCATAGAGGTGCTGACATAACATGCCTACCTATTACCCCTCCAAATTTCCGAGTATATATTCAACACCTTTGCTAATACACTTATTATCTTCATGGTACTTACTTATAATCTTAGCCTTAATTACTTTATGGTGTATTGTGAGTTGGACTAATAAAGACGAGACACGTTCTTAACTTTTTAACATGGTGCAAATGTATTTGATTTAACAGGATGGGAGCATGATATTCAACGTTTTTACTATATAAGAATTTTTTTTGATGCTTAACTAATCCTAGGAGCGTTTGTTAGCAATATCGAATTTACATTGTTTCTCAAAAGGGTTATATTTGGGAGGGGGTGGTTGATCACCGCTCAACTTGTAGTAGCTAATACTTTCAACATATTCTCAGTTCTTATGCAAAAAGTTAGAAGGATTTATGCACTTTGGAAGATCGAGTTATAGGTACAGTACGTACTGTTTGTGCCACATCCATCTATACTATTCTTGTTGGTATAGAATCTGAAGGTTCAGATAGTGAGGAGCTACAATACTTTCTAATGATAGTACCGAGATTTGATATTCAATATTTTATAAAATGTATCGTCTATCAAGGCTTTTTTTCACATTGCTAATTAATTCTCTCATCAACGGAGATTAAATTTAAAACATCTTTGTTGCCGGTCGCCCCGACTTGAACTTCACTCTCTTAGACTAGGAATCACAGAATTTATGGACAAACAACCATATTAGTTAGAGTAGGATGAGGATTTAGGTGAACTTTGATCATCTGAAATTCAAAACACTCATTCTGGTGCGTTATTCCGAGAACCTCACAACGAAAACACGAACAGCCTGAGAAGGATAAATGATCCAATTGAAGTTCGCTCCAAAGCGAGTGGCATAAAGAATTTTTTTTTTTATTGAATGAATTACCAATAAAAATTTAATGGGGGTAGAACTCATCAATGCCAACAGCCAAAACCAATTCAAAAAAGTTAGTGATTTCCCCTATGTACACTTGGATTCGGGAAGCCTTTGGCCAGAAAAATCGCACTTCTTACCAAATGACACTTATACAATTAGAGAAGATGAACTTGACATTACCAATTACTACTTCTTGCAGAATTCATAGCCACTCTCTCTCGTAGATACTATTGCACTCAATTTACTATCTCCTCCGGCTTCGGCATGAGATTGCCATAGTTTTTGACTCTCCTTAGTGGGCGCAACGGACACCGCGCCATTACCTGTAGACTCTCCATCATACAATGAAACTGACCTCCCAAAGACGTCATCCGTTCTTCCTACACACCCACGGCGCCATCGTGCCGATACACAACAGCTCGACGTGCCCATCAATGCACTGCTCGCATTGCGGAAATGCTAAAGTATGTTTTCTTTACTCGACCACCCAATCGCATAATTGTTAGCAGCCGCGAAAGCTAACATCAGCCTCTCATCACACAGCTGGCACAACTGGCATACACGTCTGGTTCACATAAGAATCCACTTCAACTCTACATCTTCGCGTCCTCATCACAAACAATTTCTAATAAGATGCGGCAGCACACCGCAAGTTTTGGGTGATGACCCACTCTTCCTCAAGCCGCGATCCAGGTAGAGTCCTCAAGCCAGTGACTCCGTAATCTCTGTTGGTTTGCCCAATGTCCATACCCAGCACTCCTGGATAGAAACATAGCATCAGCTATCTCGCTCAGAAGCAATTATTCAGGAAGACTTCTTTTTCATAGAGGTGGGTTCGCAGTTCATATTTTTATCAAATATAACAAGAATGGGTTTTAACAGATAATTCCAGCATTTCTTGTTGGCCATTCCCGTCATAGCTACCCACACAATAATTTACTGGGCTTTTATCACAATCTCTCTACCTTCCAGTTGCATTACCTCATTCACGACTTACTCGATGGTTAGTCACCCTGTATAAGACAGAACATAAAGAATTAACTTTACAACGCAAATGGTGGGGTGACCATTGCACCATTATAACGAACTCAGCAGAGCATGGAATTTGATTCTAAGTAACATTCGTAAATCCGCACATTCGACGCTTCTCACTCCACTGATTTTTGTGGAACTCAATCATATTGTTTTAGAGGGCTCTCTCCACTGTCATCACTGTTTAGCAGCAACAAAAATGGTTCACACATCCGATCTCATACACCAGTTTGTCCGCTAGCCAATGCCAAAGGGCCAGCAGTACCACAAAGGTTCAGTCTCTTGGGAAACAGGTTAATTGTGATCCAGCAAGCTATAGCCCTCGAAATCATCAAGACAGTTCAACATTACCGTCGAATTATTTTTTGTATAAGCATGCCTTAGAAATTCACCATTTCACATGCAGCAAAGTTTCATTGCAACAGGAAATTCACCTCTGGTTGATAATTGATACAGCCAACACCATTCAGTTAACTCCAAACAGCCTTCGGCTTCAATCTGAACAATAATAGACACGGAATTCAATATATTTGACTATATAAAAAACTGCTTTCACTACTTAAATAACTTTCTACGTTACAAAGAAGCTCAAGATAACCCCACATCATCAGTCATGGAATTAGGGTATTCAACTCTGACATAATAATAGGTCTGAAAATGAGGACATAACACAATGGAATCCATACAACACTACTCAACATTTTCTTTCGATTTGGACCACAAATGTACAACGAAGTTCAGGAAAAAGCAAGCCAATAATCACAATATACTGATGCAGGAATCATGGGTTTGTTAGCGGACAAGTCGACATATGAGGCTTAGGCAAACTAGAGTGTAAGGCCTCACGCCTTGTTTCCAATCAAAACCTCACGGCATCAAGGCCCTATATCCTTCAAATTTTAACGTAGCTTTTCTAGTTGTTGATTCGAAATAGAACCATAAAAATCCTTGCCCCAACCAACAACACCCATATTCATTAATAAACATGTGAACGCAGCCATGACTTGATACAACATAAGACCATTAACCATCCAACATAAAAACTATTAGATTAAGTTTGGATATCAAATCGAACCTAAAACGAAATCTTTGCCCACACCATACCCCACATTCCATTATTAAACAATATAAGCCACCTGAGAGCATGCATGCTACACATACACCACACTTACAAGTTCTTACAATCCAAATCATGGAATCAGAAACTTCCACAAACACTAGCCCTCCATTCACAGTAAATTAACCAATCAACTCCAATTTATTAGGAAGAATGATCTTCGCACACACTTTGACGAGACCATACTGACACTTGGCATTTCAACTGAGATTAGATTTTTATAAGCAACCCAATAACAGTTGAAAGCTCACATCAACTAACTTAATCAAAAACTTTCAAAGGAACATAATATACTGTAATACAGAAAGAAGAGGAATCCTATTTTATCACTTAACCCACTTCAGTTAATTAAAAGCATTAAACTTCAGGAAATCCAGCTATTGCAACACAGCTAAATTTCCAGAGATTCATAACAACAGCTGTCTGTTCTAAAATCACTGAATTGCTTCAAGATAACAACTAGACGATTCATTTGCATGAATTAGATTTTGACGAAAACACACTAAAATTGACATGACTTGAAATGAAAAGCGGATGATCGAACATGTCCCTGAGACTCTGAATGTCAGGTACGACGAATTCGGTGAAGAACAGGAGAAATTCTTCGAGACTCTCCTTTCTTCCTGATAGGGGAGGTAGCCAGTTGTCCGGTCGATAGAAGTTGTGTTCAGGATACAGAGCTCTGACTGAGTCGGCTGAGATACGATCGTACAATATTTTGTATTTTTCGAAAACTGGTATTTATATTATTTTATCATATCATCAATTTGTTAATTACTCGGTCCTCTCCTCTATTTCCCTTTAATTCCTCAACAAGTCTACGCATAGTTTCGTCATCCCTCCTTATCTTTCACGTACTTGATTTCATGATACTTCCTCATTCTCAATTTCAATTCACTTACTTCATCTAATTATAGATTTAATTATAGTAAAGATGTTTTTGTTATTCACTTTCATTGTTTTTTCGTTGTGGCTCAATATTAAGGTTATCTCCATTCCGATGAGATAAAAAGCCTTTTAGTTCTGTTGACTGTCTAGTGTTAAGTACAATTTGTGGCAGTGAAGATACAGCGTTAATTACAAACTTAAGTTACTCACTGTACCATAAATAAGTGAATAGCAACCATTCTTGTATAGTATATATTACAACTCCAATGATCAATATTTATCAAACATTTGAAGTTTCCTACATATATCAACGACAAACGCCAAACGATTACTTTCTCCGTTTTGTTTTTTGAAGATGAACTTCCTTTGGAGTGTTTGTAGTTTTTGTGTAGTGAAATTTAGTCCCGCTAAGTGATCTTAAGGGTGAAGTAGATTGGTTAATTTATATAAATGTTGTTGTGTGTACCCATAGATAAGAAGATAGCGAGAAATTTGATCATGTGGACACATTTCGACCTGAGTCGCCAGGTCGACTTCTGTATATTAGACTGCCGTTATTTTGCCCGTCTAATAGACACGTATGGGTGTATACAGCGCGTGCTCTGTGAAGTCCATACGCCCCAAAATAAGTTAGAAAGTAGTTGGCATATATGATGAATAATTTTATTGTGGATCCCCGTGTTTGAAAGGAAAAAAAAGTTAAAGTGGCTACAACTATTTACAATTTCTCAATGCGAATATGGTCATTCTTATATAAAACCGGAGGAACGTGATACTAATGATATTCAATGCTACATCACAATTAATATATATCAAATATATCACGACAGAAGCATATTGCTATGTTTTTTATTAATGCACGCGATGTGTGGTTAGATCACTCTTATTCATCACTATATTTTTATATACTGAATTATTCCAGGGGTAACCAGACAGTCGCAATGTTCTTGAATGAATTTATTTTACCGTATCTGATTTATTTTAAGTATGCTGTAATTGGACTTGATTTTAGTGAAACTTTAAACACATATTGACTTTTAAGGATTCGACCACTTAATTTTTACCGAACTGAACTGAATTGAACTTATTTTTGCTCGAACTTAGGTTGCAACATAAAAGATCCTGAAGTAGCCCTAACATGACACTCCTAGTCATATAAGAAAATCCGTATATTACTAACAACTATAATTTACAGAGTACATGCATCAAATAAAATTATTTATGTCAACATTAGTTGTATTCAGTTCTGTTGCAATCTATTTCACTATTTGGATCTAGCAATTGATACTACTATCCTAATCTTTATAATGCATCTCTGAACTTATATAGTTCATTAGGCCATTATTCATTTAGGCACCCATATCCATTCTATCTCGTCTTCCTTCTTTTTCTTCTCCTTCGGATGCTTTGCCTAAATGAGACTATTCATATGTTATGGGCCCAATCGAATTTAGCTTGTTAAGCAGAAGTATTTGGAGTAGGCGCCCAGTTCACATAATGGGACTACATTATTGGGATTTGGCTCGTGACTTTATTACAGTTAATTATGGCCTTTCCATTGCTCGCTAGTACATCCAACTACTAACCTTATCAGACCATTCCACACTCACATCAACTTACACCCACCCTCGTCAGCCACTGGTCTCTAGTTTCTTCACATGCCCGTGTCATGGTCATCCTTCATCTTCCACCTTCCACTCACGCGCTCATGGAACTCGAGCTAGAGTATCGAGTCTAATCATCACTAACTATAAAGTGGACCGTGTATCGTGTATGGTTTCGGTTTACATTTACGATTTATTTAATTGGTTTGGCACTACTAGAACTTCTGCTTCTTAACACTTTCAGGGCTTCATATTGACAAGAAATTTTGTGTCAAAAATGGGGGTTCAACGATTAAATTCAAACGCACATTTTCTCAATAATCTCATATAAAACTATTTATTTGTATAACTCAAATTGGCATCTCCGACATTCCGGTGTAAAATGGGTATTACAATAATTTATTCGTAAATGAAAGTGGATAGGTAACACTAAGTGGTTGATAGTGGTTCACCACATTAACTGCTTTCACGCCTACACCAATCTACCCCATACTCGTAATACGCAATTATCTACATATCATTCTAGTTCTTTTACAGCGGATGACTTACATGCATTATTTGGGTCAGAGTTGTGGATCCATGTTCCGTCCCTGAAACGAGGAGTTTAGGTGGAATTCGATTTACTCACTGGAACGATTGTTATTCATGGACGCCCTAAAAAAACAACATATGTATTGCAATGGTTGGTAATGTCTCATTGGGCTATACATTGCTTTAAGGTGGATTGACAAGTGGCATAAATTTTACATGTTTAATTGTCTGATATTTCACAGCCTCGCCGTTTGACTTTGTAACTGAAACTTTTTTTTTATAACTACAACCCTCCACTAATACTTTAATCCGTTTCGTAATTTACTAATTACCTTTATTATTCTAATAAATGTTTCAATTTAATAACTCCCCACTTTCTTTTTATAAATATAATTCTCTTTTTTTCAACATAGACTTCGTATATTCTTCTTCTTTGACTCATCCCTTACTCTTATCTCTCCCCCCCCACTACTTCTCTCTTCTTTTCAACCTTCATATTTTGTTTAATAAGTCTGACAATTCCGCGTCAGACAATATCGATCCGCTTAAGAAGTCGAAGTAGGTACGCCCACCCCACAACTCGAATTTACAAGTTTGTCAATCAAACAATAGTGTACGTGGCATACTCTCCAAATTCCAACGGAAACTTGATAATTGAAATAGGAATAGACAAGTTAAAAGTGACAGTTGGATTCCACGGTGAGGGGTAAGTATGAGACACTGTGCGTTTGTTACCGGAAGTGGGAGCTCCACCTTGTTACACATAGCCCATTCAGCCACCCACCCTACATTCATTCATTCTTAACATTGGATTAACACTCATGCTTTCTTCAGACTCCTTTCAAATATAATTATTCTGTTGGATTTTGAAATTTATTGAAGCAGGGATTGAAACAGTGTGTTTGCAGACGACAAGAACAAGCTATTAAGACCCCCCTTGACTGCTTGCATTGACACATCTTGCCCCACACTCCCATCTCTTCTTAATCTAACTCCATTTCATTTCAAATAGCCACAACCACTCTCAATAAGAGGGTTTTTCCTGCTCTTTCTCACCTACCATTATAACAGCTCTTTTCTCCCGTTCTTCCACTTCCTTTTCTCAACGAAAGGTATATCTAATACTCAAAACCTTTTTCTTTATTATTCTGTCCATTTCTGAATGCTTCTTTATAGTCTCAAACTACTTGGGGTTACTCTCTCATATCATCAATAATCCATTGCATAGCTTGAATAGAATCTCTCCTCTATTGTATAAACCTTTAATTGCTCTCCTTTTGTGGAAAATAGAGTGCTTCAAAGTATCTATTAATGTGTCACTCCGTATGGTGATGGAGCTGTTTGGAAAGCTTGTATTGCATCATTTGTTACTCAAAATCAGTACACGTTTCCTATGTAAGTTTTCTCATTTTTGACATCAAGATCCTAACTTTCCTTGCTTTTTCACACACTCGTTCTTCTGGCTTCAATTTGAGCTATTTTTACTCATCTGAGGTCTTTTCTCACATTGACTTCCATTTACTATTTTCAATTTCTCAACCGCCATTTGCATAAGATGCATAGCTTTACTGTATTCTGATTATTATATGTCATCCTTAAGGTTATCTTGATGTCCAGTTGCTACTATCCATAGAATAGTTAATTAATATTTGACATTTGATTGAAGTCATAATAGCTTAGATTTAGTTAAGATTATGTTTAGCTTTAAAGCTACTTCTATTCTGCATCTTTCACTCACTTTGGTGTCCTTTTTAGGGGTTGGCAGGTTCATTACCCAACAGTATTTGAGGCACAATTCAGATGCTAAGTCTCTGTTGATATGAATGCATGTTACTTAGGACTGTGGGATACTGCTGGTATTCATTCTTTTCCTCAATTGCACACAAGTTTTAATTTTTCATCTTTTTTTTGTTCTGGGTCTCTGTTTTGTTTACTGGATTCTGGATTGCACAAATTTTGGGTATCATTCTGATTTGAAAACAATCAGGTCACGAGGATTATTGGCAGCGTTAAGGCCATTGGTTTACAGGGGAGCCATTTACATATTTGTGCTGGGCCTTTTTTTGATCAGCAGATTGCAAGTTTATTGAAAATTATTCCCCTTAAGAAGGTATTGGATTTTCTTGGTGGAATTGTGTTTTTCTGGAAATGCTGTTTATGTTTGGTTTCTGTTCTGTAATGCTATATACTATTAGTTACTTATCCATCTATGTTTTAGCCCTGAGTTGTGATTCGTGCTTACTTGAGCCTTAAGTTGGAAGTAGTTGCCCCGCATATTCTTGAAGTTAAAGAACTTATACATACTGACTCTGTGGATCCTTTTAATGATGTTTAAGAGGCTTCTGATTAGTTACTTATCAGTATGACACTCTATAGACTCCATTATTGTGAAGTCCATTGTTTTTGAATTCTTTATCAGTGGATCGCCCGAACTTCGTCGTTTGCAGACCCAGTGTTCCAATCGAGTATTTGTTGGAACACAATACTAGGTATGATAATTGGTTATATTTGAAACTTTCAATATACGAAGATATAAAGTAATTCAACTTCTGGTCAAAAAATCTTGTGGTAGTGCCATAGGAGACTGAATGTTTGTTTGAATGTTTTCGGATTGCTATCTCAGTTCTTAGGGAAGAACGAGGTTATGCTGATCCTACCTGGACAAATTATCAATAATCCAGCTCAGGTATTGTTATTCTCGCTTTGTACGCTTTTTCTGGGGGGTAAACTAAAGCATAAAGAAATATTAAGTGTTCGTTGAATTTTTCAAGGGAGAAGAATTGAGGAAGCAGATGGTGCTGCACGCTTAATAGAATGCAGTTCAAAAACTCAGCAGGTAGTAGATTACAGCTAGTTCGGTGCACTTTTGTTAACTTTGCTTAAGCATAACCGAATCAATGTTGAGACTAACCAAGAATTATGTTCGCTTGTTTAGATGTCAAACGCCGTGTTTCGATAACTGGCTATCAAAGTGTTCTAAACCTCCAGGAGGAAAGAAAACTCCGAGGAGATAAAAATGCAGAAAGTCAGGCTGGTTCATTTGTGTAAGTAAATTTTGCATTTAGTTGTTGTTATAGTGCTTTATTGATTCTGAAATCGCAAGTTTGTCATGTCATATATCTTTAATTGCACATGTTCATAAGAAGGAAACTGGTTGGGTACATAAGTTGTATGGAAGTAATATCTTCTGTCTTCCTGAAGTAGCAATGACAGACAATGGCATTTCGGATCACAATAGGCTTGTTAAGAGCTTTAGTTTGCTTCAGCTGTTTTTCTTCAATATCTGCTATATTTTGGAAAGTAAGTTTCAAATCATAAAGAGAAGTTTTAAAAAAATAAGTAATACGATTGTACTTCCGTACAATTTCAGTCAATTGAAAATCATTATAATTTCGATAAAACTTCATGTGAGGACTTAGAGAACAAGGCCTTGGATGAAGTTAAATGTGACGGCAAATATGTTGAGATGCCAATTTGCAGTCAAGAGTTAGCTGGAAATGAGTTATTGTTTAGCAATTTTAGTATCCATGAATACCATTATGGTCATCTGTGGAGTCAAAGCATCCATAAATAGGATCACTAAGTTATCAATATTAGAACCATCTCATTTTGTTACCAAAATGCCAAAGGGGCATTATGTGTGGAGGTTGCGCTGCCTAGTTGGCGTGTTTGGGACTAGGAGAGGAGTAGTTTACTTTTTTGGACAACGCATTAAATTGAAGCATGGAGAATTGATTTCCGGACTAAGGCAACTATGGATCAGTGGTGGTGCACTATATTATGGTTTGGAGTTTGCGCCTAATTGATGTACTTATGTAATCTCTTCTATATTGCGGAAGTTAGTTAACTGCAAAACTATTAACCTATTTTGAGCGGAATCCTTCATTCTCTCTTAGCTTTCCGTCTTTTTAAAATTGTTTATTAGCTTCAGTTTGTTATGTAAGGAGCAACTTAGCGCATTTTGTTACAAGATTTAGGGAACTTAAATTCCCTCACTCGTAGGAGTTCACATCTGTTTTCATGAAGCTTATAATATAGCATTCGTTTATTGAATTGTTCATTGTTTCACCTCTCATATATGCTCTCCTAATCTCTATAACTACTGTTGCTTCATAGGATTTCGGATTTTGATATGAGACGACAGAGTGATTTGAAATATCAAATCGAGCAAGCATTATTCTTGTAAGCATTGTAGATTTTAGGGCCAGGAAACGTTGATCTAGTACTATTAGTCTTCAATAATGAGTTTTTTTTGAACTTATGCTGTTGTTTTTTCGGGTTTAGTGTGGGCCTTGTGGGGAGCATGTTGAGGCGGCTAGCAAAAACAAATTAAACAGCATTTCCTTGAGTAAAGTTTGGTACTACACACATTGTCCGGTCTTACTTACTGTCCCCCTTGTAATCCTTTTCATTTCATAAACATGCTTTAAAATTGAGGCGATAGAACCCCATCTTTGAGACGGGGTTATCACGAACAATGTGTTTGTACGGCATCGCTTGATAAAGTTGGCACATACAACAATGCCGATTACTGCCCCCTTTTTTTCCTTTTCATTTCACCAAACCCGTGCAGATTGAACTATTAAACCCATCTTTAGCGGAGAGAGAGAGATATGACACCGTGTTGGGTGGTGGCAAAATTGTGTGAGGTTTGACCTTTGTATGGAGGTATGTCTTCAATAATCAATACATAGGTGCCATCATATGCCAATCTACATGGAGACCACAATACTATGTGATTCCCAAGCTGCACTGCATTGCATGTAGTGGATTAATTTAGGTCATACTGACTATACAATTAACAATTCTATGTTTACTGTAACATAACTTAAACTGCATTAGAGATTTTAGGGAGCATGACTTGTATTATTTAGTATGAAGTCCGACACCACATATCAAAGCTGCAAATTTGCACCCTCTGGGAAATGCTGCCCAACGGTTAAGCATTCAATGAATGAAATGGTAGTCATATCTGCTGCAGACCTGCAGTGAATGTGATGGAGTGGGATGCATATTTCTCACTAGCATTTTCTGCTCAACCTCACATGCTAACTGTTAAGAGTAGTAGTAGTAAGTAGTAGGAAAAATAGTTGTAGTGCTTTCAAGAAAGTGAGATAAATATATTCACTTAGACTGTACTGTACTATGAAATCTAAAACAAAGAAAAAATAGAATGGTTGTCTTTAATGCTAAATAATTAACATTAGGTGATACTGTAGATCTTGTGGTTGGTGAAAACAGTGAAAGTATTGGTTAGGGAGGTGTATAGGGTGTATTTAGAAATCAAAGGTCCTAATTTGACTGTTACATGATTTACAGTAAAAGTATTGGCTTATTGGAATTTATTTGCACCCGAATAAGATCTGTTGTTTTCTTGTACCAAGCAAAGTTTCATGCTATTAAGGACCAATTTTTCATCCCAAACAATGTTTTCGAAAGAATTTATTTTTAGGAGAAGTTGAAAATAATAATATCCCTACTTTTGGTTGTATACTCATAAATAATTTCCTGTCAAGGATAATATCAAATAATCTCAAATGTTGATACCATATTCTTTCAAACCAGCCTTTTAACATGTTACTTGTTCAATGGGTTAAGTTTATCCATAACTCCTCTCTTTTCTCCTCTCTCCTCTAACAGCCCCACTCATTATCAACCACTCACCGCCAACACCTAACAATCAAGACCACCACCCAGCGACAACGCTGTCGCAGCACCGACATTCCGCACCAGG
The DNA here is from genome assembly GCA_008642245.1 of Bassia scoparia. Taxonomy (NCBI): domain Eukaryota; kingdom Viridiplantae; phylum Streptophyta; class Magnoliopsida; order Caryophyllales; family Amaranthaceae; genus Bassia; species Bassia scoparia. Next base: position 15,865 of record SNQN01001792.1, on the reverse strand, counting down.
AACCACGCTACCACAAAGATCGGGTACCCGCTTCATTGATAACACCCTCTCCACGACTTGTTTACGAAACACCTACATCAGACACCGAAATCACAGCCAAATAACACAGTTAAAGATGCAACAAAAATCTCCGAAATCCACCGGTCAGAAAATCACTCAAGACCCACTACTCACTCCTGGTTTGTGTGATTTTCTCTCCTCGAAATAATTTGCTGTGAAGTCGAAGCTTGATGAAGCCCCAGTTAATTTGTGGCGGAATTGTTGCGTTTGGGCGATATTTATTCGATCATTTGTGTGTATGGATGTTGTTTGATGGGTTCGTTTGCTTCTGTATCGAGATCTCAAGTTTGTTGGTGGTGAACTTGGATCGTTGGTTGGCGGTGGCCGCTGAGTTTTGGTGGATGTGGGGTTTGGGTTCGTGTGTGGGGTGGGCGGGTTGGGTGTTTTTGGTGGTGTACGGTGGCGAGTTGGTGGAGGGGTGGTGGCTAATGTTATGTGGATGGAGTGGTGGGGTTATTAGTTTAAAGTGTTAAAGGGTGGAGGGTGATTATTAAATTAAAGTGTGGTTAATTTTTAGTTATAATTAATCTAGTCAAATGATAATTAAGTCTAGTTCAGAGGATAGGATTACCTAGGTTATTAAGAGAGAAAACTTAAATAGTGAGGTCATACCTAGGAATGGTCGGATTGGTTGGTGGTTAGATGAAGATTAGGCATCAACAGTTGTGATAGTTTATTTGAGAATTATGCTTGACTATGGGATTAGTTCTTTAGCGAACGAGCAGGAATAGTACGGGATTGATGTTATTTTCAATTTTGTCCTTTATTTTAAGGGTAGGAATATCAGTTGGGTACAATAGGTATCGAAAAATCTAGGATTTTTTGGTATCTTCTGTGTGTTTTCCTTCGGGAAGGTTTATCAGGACTTATCATAATATGGAATGAACAGAAACCATCTTTAATTAAAGAAAGGATATTTTTCCTTTTTTATACCATCCTTTGGATGTTTTTTGTTTTCCTCTCTTCCTTACATGACCTTTCTTTTTTCAAAAGGTCTTTTAAGTGCTTCTTTTAATGATTTTATTCCTCCGATACTTTAATGTTGTACTGTTTCTTCTGTATTACATAATTATATAGTGTTACACTTACAAAAAAAAAATTACAAGAGTAAACCCTCAAAATTTAATCCATCCTCTCACAGTTTAAACTCTCCCTTACGAGACCTAGGGAACGCTGGGCCAGAGGATCTCACTAGATCAACCGAAACAAGGCGGACCCCAGGTAAGAGAGCCGAATAACGGACAGGGAAGATAACCAGTACCATACACTCGACGCAACTCATAAACCCGCTTAACATCACACACTTGATTTGAAACCTAGCCAGAAAGTTAAAAAATCCGCACCTACAACCAAAAACAGCTGGTTTGCAAAGCCAAGAAATAATGCGACAGACCAAATGTGCTCTTACTCCAACAACATTACTGGAGATTACGTCTATTGATTATCTTCCCATAAACTGGCAAATCTACTACTCTAGAATAAGAAGCTGCCGAAATTGTCGCCATAGACCACTAACCATCCTAACCTAGAATAACCAAAGTATCAGATAATTGAATTAAAATTTTCATTTTGACACTTAATTTATAACAGTGCGTTAATTTTTTCTTAAATTTCTCTTAACCTTAACATAATTAGTATGTAAAACAAAAAGTCATGCTCCGAGTCTAATAGTGTATGGATTTAGCTGGATAAAATACTTTATATTATTTATAGGCAAAAACTTGGAACGAATTTAACCTTCCACTTCTTTTTGAGGTGAGTAATTTCAAATGAAAATAATTTTCCGTACCTGAGCATTATTTGCCAGAATATTGTTACTTGTGCTTTACCTCTGATGCTATAACAAATCCGGAGATTATATCTAAATTGACTCTAAAAACGCTGAATTTAGCAAGGCAGTTTGATGTTCTTATCCCTTTTCATTTTCCTTTTCGTATATTTTTCTCTTTAGGACCCAATTATTTATTTTTAATTTTTGATTTTTAAATTTTGTATTGTTTTTTATTATTTTTTTATCTATTATAGCATTTTCTTCTTTTACTTGTAATTCCTGATAACTAGGGGTCAACTGTAGGGCTACCAGTACTTTTGGGCATCGCTCATCCTAAAAATACAGTGACGCTGGTCTGCTATGACTCGCACCCGTATCCTAAACTCCATCCCTCATTCTCTTCCTTCTTCCTTCGGAATGGGTTCACACCACTCTCACAAGACTCGGTCAGCGTGGCTCACATCCTTAAGAACAGCTTGATACGTACTGCTTATATTGGGCCATATTAGAAGTTGTTGCGTACGGACGCACTTATGTTTTCTTTGTTTAGATTCTTGCTCATGGTGAGACGCTTACAGTTAATGATGTTCACTTTTTGGTTGAGAAGGTTGAGTTGTTAATCTGACCTCTGCCTCTACTATGACTCTAATTCTTACAGTTGATGTGAGTTGGGATAAAAGCTGCGTCGAGGCTCGCCGCTCATGCACATCCTATTGTCTCTCGCCCTCTATCTCTCCAGCTCCTATTGTTCAGTGCCAGGCTCAAGTCTCCGCAGCGAACCGATATGACGAACGCTGGTTAGGTCATTGGCTTCAGTGTTGCGCGCATGCTGAGAAGCTCGTACCTATTGCAGGCGGAACATGTCGTTCCCAGCAGCAGGGGAGGACACAAATATATCCTCGGCATCACACGCTCAAAAAAAAACAACTCGCCGCTGATTTAAGAAAACTAAACCTGTGCGAGTGCGGGACTCGTCCCATAATACTAAAGACAAATCTACACTATAATGGATTGGCCGCGTATAAATTGTAATAGAAGTCCTATGAAATGTCAGCAGTACATCCAGTATGTAATCGTGAGAACATTCGCTTTGTATGTATTGGCCGGTAAGGATCTTCACTTGAGATTGCATAAATCTCCTGCTGAAATCGCAGTGTTGCTGCACAGATTAGCGCGTTGAGCTCTTCTCGGTGCGTCATGGATCAATACTACTCCAAGATTATTATTTTCTCCATTGATTTAAGTATGGTCATATTGATTATTTGGCAGTCATTGTTATACGTTGGTATATTTATAGGTGAGGGATGAGAGAATTATGTATGGTTAACACTGAGCTATTATGGTTTATAGATAGAGTCAACTCAACAATAGAGTTTGCTGCCAAAGATTAGGCAAGCGCTTGTAGTCTCATTGAAGATATATATATACCCCGTATATAATTAAAGACTGGCGAGTGTCGGATTATTTAATTCAGTTTTGAATGACAAATCCTGCACGGGAATAGTAGGTGGTAATAATTGAATTAGAAGAATTATCGGATGCCAGGGTACTAATTCAGGGAACAATTGTAGTTTAGGATTATTGATTCAAATTTTTTAACTCTAAGCGTGATACATCAAAGTATATAATCAAAGTAAAGATGCTCATGTGTTGACACATACAGTTGCAGCTATTAGTGGATAATCTCGAGATCATTAAAGATGGGGTTTATGGTCTGTTGATTAGCACATTTTGTTCTGGGTGAACGGAAGGTGGAGTATTGGGGACAGGTTATAAGTAAGAACGCAAGATGTTTTTTAAAGAATAAAATTTGTTACAAGATTGTGACTAATCCAAATGTGGGATGCATAGACTGATAAATTATTTGTTTTTTCGATCTTAGCATCGCTCGCCTCTACTAAACTGATAGATGCTAAAGTCTATACCTTCACATAGAGTCCATCATTCGTAGCTTACTCGATAAACAATCAGTCTAGAGTAGTTGCTAAAAAAAAAAACTTCTAGACTCTAATATACGAAGAAAACTAAGGGTCACTTAGATATTGTTGGAAAAAAGTAGCGTACTGAGAGTAATCGCTGTACAAATTCTTAGTATTGTCCCGTGTCCCTGATAGATAGCTATCATAAAAGTAAGTGAATGTTCTCTTAAGCTATGCATACGAGTTGTTCTGGATGAATATATGGGTTTCCTGATTTGCTAATATTTTAGTAATTTGCACATCTTCGGTATCGTCTCATTATCATATTATATTCCTGAAAATCCTATTATATGATTAGCAATTCAGAGTTAATTAATTATTAGAAGTAGAATAATAGAGTGAAGAAATGTCGATTTGAGTATATACGGGAGACTATATATTTATTTTTCTTAAGTTAAAACCAAAAAATACTTCGTATAAAAATATATAATTCTAAAACGTAGGGATATTCTATCAATAATGCTCGTTCAATAATAAATAATTCGCAAACAGTAGTTGAATCGTCGATAAGTTCATGGAGCTTTTTGCTATAAAGATCACGAAGATTCCTTCAATTGTTTACCAAACTGTCAATTGCAACTTCAGATGTTGAATTGAATTCTGGAAGTTTCGACGAAGATATGAAATTGGGTATATTCATTCTAATACTAAAAAATAGAGGAATCATCTGGTGAATTTTACCTGATAATAATTAAATGAAGTGCAAAATGTAGCAACCATGATTTGTATTTTGTGTGTCAATGCTATATTGTGGCATTTTGGTTAATTGTTAAGTCCTCAACTCTGCTTTAAAAAGCTCCGAAGATCTTTCAATACACTGCGAAGAGATGAGGGTCGACGATTGAGTCTCCGTTCATTTTTTTGGTGAGTCTTTTGAAATTGCGACGCATGATACAGCCTTTGGATATGGCACTTGAGAACTATTAACGATCGGGATATCCTTTTTATCGAGTAAATAATTTTTATCATCATTGCATCATCATATTTGTTTTTGCAAAGTACTACTGTTGTTTAATGAACGTCCAATTCTTTTCTCTATTTATTTTGAATTTCTTTCCCTCTTAAAAAGACGTTTTTGGCATATCCAAATGTATTATGCATGGAATGAGTTGAGAATCTTTGGGGTGCGGTGGGACTGGGATTCCTAGGGGTATAGCATAAATTTAGTAATCTTAGGTACGAGGTTCCATATTAAAATGTATCAACCAAATAATTGTATGGATGGAATGTTTTTTAACTTCATTCCTATCCATTAAAAAAATCTAGCAACCACACAGGTTTAGAAAGTTATTACAATTATGATACTAAATTTTGAGGCAAATACAACGACTGTCAAACATCTAGCATGTATAATCGGGACACCAACAACTTAAAGGCCAACTTTTAAAAAAAATCCCAAAAGCAAGGCAGTGATACCTGTAAAGAATAATTTCAGGGCTCAAATTCTTGCATCCCACAAACGCAGTGACGACAAAGGTAGTGACGTGAAAATAGCATCAAATACACATACTAAGTACTTGTATTTACGCCATGGTGATGGTAAGGACTAGCGAAAGTGAGTAGAGCTTGATAGTGTAATGGATGAAATATGTTTATAGTCTTCACATTTGGTGCACTTTTATTCGCCTCAATCCCGATCTATTTTCAATCTAGTCATAAGGATTTACTTCGTAAATGAACTTAAAAATTGTGGACATAACTTTTGACGAATATCCATGTGGGAAATTCGTGCTATAATTTGGATTTTTTATTTTTGAAAAATATAAAAAGAGGGGATTAAATTCAAGAAATAATATTTTTTTTAGAAAACATTAAATTAAATTAAAGCAATAGGCCCTTTCTCCTTGTTTCACTCTCTAAAAAAGAACACCTCAAATTGTTGAATTTGATTTTGATTTGTTGGTATTTCTCACTATAACGCTCTCGCATTTTGTCTCCAATCATTTGTCCAAAACCCCCAAAAAACCCAATTTTAATTTCAGAAAAATGGAATTCATCAACACATCAAAAAGCTGGGCATTTATGGGCGAAAGAAATCAAACAAAAGTACGACATTCAAGAAAGATTGGCTCAGGCGATATCCGACGTTTATCGCGCACATCGAAGATCAGACGGTTGTACAGTCGCTCTGAAGAGCATCCATCGATTATAGAGCTCATTTGCGAGATTGAGGCGCTTCAACGCTCAAAATTGCCGCCAATATCGTGGTTTTGCCACGAGTATTTTTTGGAGGGAAGATGGAAGATGCTGTGCTTGTTTCTGGAGAATTTGAAAGACTGATTGGCTTCTTTGATTAGCAGTGCTAAGAAGAAATAAGAAGATGGTTGGGTTTTTGTTGGGGGATTAAGAGATGGATGGTCAGATTTTGCATGGGGTTGATGCTTGTCATCGCATTCTATTGTTCATCTGATTTGAAGCCCTTCTAATTTTGTTGATTTCTGATTTTAATGGGGTTCTTAAAATGCTGATTTTGGTCAGGTAATTTTTGGTTATTATTTGATTAATTCAAGAAATTAATGGAAGGTTATTATTAGATTGCATTATTTGGTATTTCTATTGATTAATTGATTATTGGGTCATTTGGTGAAATTATAGCAATTACGGCTTTTTTAATATTGAATTTTCCCGATAGCCTAATGTTTTGATCAGATTTATTGTGATGGGTTTTTAAATAATTTGCATTTATTTTGCTTGATGGTGAAATGAAAAGAATGTTTTCCTTTGGGTTGCATTATGTGAGTGATTCTAGATTGTGATTAGTTAGATTGCATTGCTTTAGATGATTTGTCATTGGGTGTTTTGGGTCATATATTTTTGAACTGATTTTGAGTTTGAATTTTCTTATTTATGTGAAAGAACTAAGTTGAAGGTTAGTTAGAATGTTGAATAGCATTTTGTGGGCATTTAATAGTTTTGATTAGTTGATGTGTATCTAAATTGGTTTTATAATGCTTGTGGAGTTGAGGATGTTTGTATGAGTTTGGGTTTGGTCTTATTCTTTTCAGACATTGAAAGTGGGGCATTCCTTTGTTATATTTCAAAAGAGATTATAACTTTGAGCTTAGCTTGTGCCTGCATTTATGGTTTTGAGAATTAGTTTTGGTGGGTATTTTTCTGTTTTGTTCTTTCTGATAGTTATAAAGGTAATTGTGATTCTTGTTCAGCTGATGTAAGAAAATGTGAGCGCTGAAGTATGGCTGAATTTCGGCAAGCAAGTCCTTTTAACATTTTGTATATCATTATGTAATTGGATATTATTCTTATTTAGACACTCCAGATGTTTCTGTGTATTTCTATTGTTTGTTATAAATATCGTTTCTGTAGTATGCTGAATTTTTCATTGAATCATATATTATTGCCTAAGATAGTAAGATGATAAGTTGGGTTTGGTGGCGTACTTGCTGAAATTTGTGGCTGTTTTTTGATCTGACTTGAGATGAGAACAGTGTTTGAGATGTGAGATGTATGTTGATCAAAAATGAAATTCATTTTCTTTCTTTCTTTTTTTTCGAAAATGGGGTTTCATGTTTGTGCTTGGTAACTTGAAGTGTTTTTGTATGCATATTATGATTGCTTTAATGATTATTTATTGTTTTGCCCTGTGGATTGTACAAACTTGGCCCTGTTGCCTCTAGGAGTTTAAGTTTTCTGGTTGCTGCATGTTGATTTTATGTGTTGGTAAAATTCCAGCAAACACCTGCCATTTATCTTCTGCTTCCAAAACGATTGCTAAGTTTGAAAAGGCTGTAAACTCAATTGTCTCTGTATTCATATTAGATTGTGACATGCAATTTGTGTCTGCAATTGTTGCTTTCAGGCAAGAATTCTCCTCGAGCCAGGCTTTGTTGCACCCATGGAACCTTTGCGAAACGAGGAACTGAGTGCTCTTRCTCAAGTTCAGCAGTCTACACACCAACAGCCTGATGTTATCACCAACGATTTAAATGAATTGGCTTGTGTGAATCAAGAGCAAGGTATGATGTCGAGAGAAGAGTTGTTTAGGAATTTGGTTGAGCAGAAGGCGAAAGCTGCTGCTACAGAAGACACAGATAAGGACTCAAACATCCCTGATGGAGATACTTCCTGTCTTGCTACTTGCACTGCCAGTGAAGTGGAAGATGATATTCTCAAGGGTTCATACACTTATGAGCCCGATGAAGGAGTGGATGACACATATGGTCCTCTAACTTCGTGTGTTGGGACACGGTGGTTCAGAGCCCCCGAATTGCTTTATGGTTCAACAAACTACGGTGTAGAGGTTGACCTCTGGTCATTAGGGTGCATCTTTGCCGAGCTCTTTAGCTTAGAGCCCCTCTTTCCTGGGACGTCTGATATAGATCAGCTCTCGAGAATTTTTAACGTGTTGGGTAATTTGACAGAGGAGAACTTTCCAGGTTGTTCAAATCTTCCTGATTATAAAATGATTTCGTTCAGTGACATAGAAAAACCTGTCGGGTTGGAAGCGTGTTTGCCAAACCGTTCACCTGATGAAATATTGATAATTAAGAAGCTTMTGTGCTTTGATCCTGCAAACAGAGCTACTGCAATGGAGCTGTTACTTGACAAGTACCTAGCGGAGGAGCCTTTGCCAGTTCCAATTTCTGAGTTGAAAGTTCCGTTGACTAAATGTGACCCAGATGAGGATTCTCCTGGTAATAATTGGTATGATTACAGGGAAACTGGCTCCGATTCAGATTTTGATGAATTTGGTGGTGTAAATGTTATGAAGACTGACACGGGTTTTTCCGTTCGCTTCGACTGATATGTGGCGGATCGTAAGACCATGACACCATTTCTTCTTACAGTACATGCTCTTCAGTTTTGAATTCATGAGCGGCAACTTGTATAATTTTTCGTGGATCTTATATTTGATATGTGGAGGCATTCTACCAGGCTGCCAGTCATAGGCTTAGACTACCCTGTCGACTGCCTGGTTTTGACGAATGCATCTGTCTTTTCTTTTTCGATAAAAAAATGTACTTGAGATGATGCAAATGGGAAGAATGGAGAGAAATGAAGAGAGCGTGGATTTTATCCGCAACCAAATTCAAGACAGGCGCTAAATTTATGTATAGCAATGAGTATGTATGAACAAGCAAGAAGAAAAAAAAGTGGTTTTCATAAACTGTATTGGAGTAATATCGATTAGTTATGCTAAGATACAACTATGATAAAATAATGTATCAATAGAAGTGGCACATAGACACTGTTTGTTAATATTGGGAGATAATTATGTGGTTGTCCAATTTCATCCAATAGGATATGAATTATACAACTGGTTACATCCTCTCATATCATAGCATATACAAGTTCGGCGTACAACTATTATCGAGAGGCAAAGCGTAGATTCATACGTTCTGTATGATTAAGAAAATCAAGCTCTTGAACAGACTGCCACACCAATCTTTTTCCCTTCATATACAAATCGCGTCTACAATAATGGGAGTGTGGCATACATTATATTCGGTATGTTAATGTGGTTGAAAATTTACTAAGCGATTGTTAATGAAGATACTAGCATGCATTGAATACACAGTCATTCTCATATTCATAATTACTACTATTCAAGCATTAGATGTATGGTGTAATCATAGTAAGTGTCCATATACCGATCATTGACAGTATTGACACTATTAGAGAAACGCAGTACTCTCCATTTCTATCTAATATTCATAGGAGAGAGCAATCTCGAATTTCTTGCAGTGTCTATATTTTCCCTTTTGTCTTATCACATTCCTCCTGAATAAAGGCCACAGCTATCCAAACATACATGCTGAAGAGTTGTAGAGGAGCTGTGGCCAAGTTTTTTCCCAAAGTAAGCAGAAAAAGCCACCAATCGCAAGTTTAAAAGACCTGCGAGACCTGGAAAGTTAAATCCAGTGGTCAAATCATTGAGATCGTCAGGTCGAACACATTCTATATTCCTATTGTACTTCGGGATACTGCTATAGCCAGGTAAAAGAAATTAAGTAAACTTATCAATTTTATCAACATTTTGAGTGTCATTATTGCAACAACTTGTCGACTTTACAGGTCTGCTTAAAATGTGAGCTTAAAGTTCAAAGATCTTCAGCATATTATTGTTGAATCAACTGACAATAATTTGTCAACTAATTATTACTGGAACTGAAAGGATGATTTATTTTTATGAATATGAAACTTATTTTAACTTGATAGAATTATTTGCTATTTGAAGCCGACTTTTATGCTGATATCAGAATATTTATACTGAATAACTTATCTAAATAAGTGAGAAGAACCTTTAGTAAAGAACTTAGTAATATCTTGAGTATATACTCTATAATGTGCATGTACAGTTAAAGCTTTGTCCTTAGAAGGTAGAGAAGGGAGCGGAAGGGGGAGTTGTTAGTAATAGTTTGAATGGACATGGCATGACTGCTAAACATTCAATTTGTGTTCGAGTCTTAAACAATTTATAATGCTTTCATTAATAAAGATCAGCCAACCTCAATCACCCGTGCGAGCTTATAATTTATGAAGTATAAATGAGTACAATGAAAATCTGAAGGTAGACGTGATATCCTGCAGAGTAATAAATTTATCGGGTAGTAACAGATCTCAAATCCTAGATTAAAACTTGTTAGCAAAGCTCACAGTAGAACTTCAACTCACACCAACTAGGGAGACTAGAGATAGTAGTGGAATCGAGTCACATAGTACAAAAATGATCGTAGCCCAAGACCACTATTAGTCTTAATAGGTGTTTTTATACATTTATATGTGCAACACCACTATTAAATCGAATCTTGCATTAATTATGCTTAGTCTATTGAAATATGGAGTTGTTTAGACAGTGATTTTGCATCACAAATTCATACCAGAATTAGCGATTGTCAAAAGGTGCAAATTTGAGTGCAAATCAGTTCTTGTGCTTTTGTGTACAATTGGATATAGATAAATGTAATTTTAATCGGAAGGCATTTGGAAGCAATGTGAAGGAAGGGGAGGGAGAAGGTAATTCTAGGTTTTCAGATAACAATTGAGATTGGCTAAGTGAAAAGCGGCATTAAAGGGAAAAATTTGCAAAGATTATAATAAAAAAAGAATAACAATGAAAACTGGGACTTTTCTTCAGGATCAGGTTATAATGATTTTGGATCAAGTATATGATGATTATGTATTGCAGGGATACTGAAATCTAAACTTAAAGCGGGACGCTATGTACTTTCATGTCATGTTTGTGAATCATAATTTCGGTAAGTGAATACATTATTTATGTAATGTCGTATATATTGTGCCAATGCTATAATAAATAACAGTACTTGGAAGTAATAAAAAAATTAAGAATGTTCATAAAAAATAAAATTTGGTAATTCATGTTAATCATAGATGATGTTGATATTGTACAAAAGGAATACCAAGAAAGGGGTGAAAGACGATAGTAAAGAAAAAATAAGGGGGGTGTTGGAGGGGCCATACAGGCGGTAATTTCCCTTGTGCCACTTTATGGTCATATAAGGAGTCTTGTGGCTTTTTGCGCTTCGTAAAGCACTGATGTGTCTCATCTTTACTATCTACCTATCACCAGGAGTATATCTCAGGAATGCGCTTCTTCCCAAGACTGCTAAGTAAGGGGGTATGTAAAAGATAGAAATTACATAATCAAAATGGTAGCGTTACGCTGAAGCTTCAGCTTTTATTTTCAGTATAAATCTTTGTGAAGCTTACATATAACGATAGTATTACATTTTCGGTCAACCTCTTTTCTCTTACTTTAATATTTACAACTATCAAGAGATAATGCAATGTGTACTCAGCCATTATCTAAAATCATGGTGATAATGAGTATGTCAATTCTTAACAATGGCACGACATATAATATTCTTCGTATCTTCTTCAAAGATAGAGAACGCTATTTATCATAGACCAGTTTCCTCCATTTTCTCTCTCCATTTAGAAGAAAAAACTTAATCTTCTGACCTGTTTACCCTTTTGGTTCGAGTGTTTCTAACTCAAAAAGTTCCTGCTGAAAAATAGGAAAAAGATTCAGTCTTTGACAACTTCAGTTCTCTTTTATACTCTGAGTTGCTCACCCTCGAAACCTACTTGTCATACTTATTTTATTCCATCTCGTTCTCTCTCTATCCACTTTTCTCTTGCGCGTAGCCCAATTCCTTTCCCCAGTAATTGGAATATGGATATCTTAATTTCTTCCTCTCATATTTCTGCTATTCTTTAATACCTAATATTAATTTGTTTCTGTCGCTCTCAGTCGTTTATGTTTCTCTTCTAAGAGTCATGTCATATCGGATAATGTTACCATGTATTACATGTGTGCTTACCATTCTTATATCTGGAACCAATTGTATTCGAATATTATACCTAATGGAGGGATCATATTCGAATGCTATTGCTTTTGCTGTCTGAATCTCGGTTTGGGTAAATTTAGGGAGATTAAAGGCCAGATAAAGAAAAGAGGTCTATGACGTCAGCTCTAGATTTAGTGCTCCGAATGTAAAACATATACATGCTATATAAGATTGTTTTTAAGTGTCATAATGGTTTTGGAGTTGTGTGTCTATTTCTATGAACTTGATTCATACAAATATTATATTTTAAGTTATGGCATGTATTTTAAGTCCAAAGTGTAATAGTTTCACATTGTGTGGTGAATAGTCACTCTAACCCTGGTCCTTGGTGATATAGTGCTAAAACTGACATTGTGTGCAGGTTATCGATGTATTAAATTCTCGTAGGGATGATGAATATCTCCTTAACGAAAAAGGAGATAGGCTCTGTTTTACTCTTTTTACTTCAAAGTTTGGTTGGTGCTGCTTGAACATATTTAATTATAATAAAGAGAGTGAGAGTATAATCACCTATTTTGTTCAGTTGGCAGTTGTTATTCTTCCTTTGATAGTATCTCACATAGGATCTTATAGAAATTTACCAGACTGAAGTGAGCTTTTACACATATTGGAGTACATTATAGTACAAGTAAGTGCCATCACAAGTAGATCAACGAATTGAATCCGGCTTCGAGAGACTTCGAGTAGACAGGTTCAAAATTGAAATACATTATGCCATAATATAACTTTCAGTTAATACCCTTTTGTAATGTCTAATATGTAAGTTGGAATTCATTGTATTTTGGAAATAATTATAGAAGTGATTGGTTTTTACTTAGTACAGTGGTGTTTGCTTTTAGATGACTTTCGGTTCAGATATTTTAAGGTGCTCTTGGTTAGGGATTTAATTGAATATGTAAGGTATCAATTGTGTGCAGATTTTTCATCATGCATGCTCCTGTCAGGGTTAATGCTTCAGTTAATTGTTTTTGTTTATTCCAGGCTCTATGTACACTGTAATACTTATAAGAATTTTGCTTACCTGAATGTGTATGGACATTTTAACTTCCATGTGATGAGTCATATCAATGGCAGGGAAGCTCGTATATTTAGAATTTAGCTGAATATGTCAACAGTAAACTTTATGATTTGCAGTGGTAAAGATATTGTACAATGTCTATGCTATTTTAAGCAGTAAGATAAGATGGTGCTATATCTACCTAACTCAAGTAGATTGCGTTTACAATGATAAGTTAAATGCTCTGCCTTGGGTATGTTTTGAAATAATTGGTCTTCGCTTGGCTTTGCCTTGGCAGATGACCAAAAACAAATTTGATATATTTTTTTGCCTGATACAATGCTGCCTATCTTTTTTGTCAAACACGACAATGTATGCTCTAATAGTGATTACGTTTTTAAGCACTTGTAGTAAGAGTAATAGGATTTTTATAGAGGATAACTGTTGACAGTTAATGGTTATTAAATGGTATGTGGCGAGAATAGGAAAATCTTTCAAATCGCAGTATAAATAAAAATGGACTAAAAAAATTATCCAATACCAGCTGCACCATAAGAAACCTTACTTCTAGAGGCGTTTTAAAAGAGCAGAAAACAGTTTCGCAGTTTTTTTCACTTATGCACTCATATCAGTTGTAATGCAAAATGGAACCTGAAGAAGCGAAACTTCTTAGTGAGAGCAAAAGCAATTGAATATAGCATAACATGAAGGTGATTCCAATTGAATATTCACTGCTATAAATGGAAGATAAATATGGTTCCTATGAAGCACATTGTGATATAGTGTTTTTGTTTGGTACTTACTCTTAATTTTCAGAATTCCCCAACCTTTTGAATACGTTGGAAAATAAAAACAGGCGTTTATATCAGATAACTGCTGCAAGCTACAGGGCTGACCAAAACACTGGCAAAGAGAAGTGAAAGGAGCATATTGGAGGGATTGCAAATTTATTTGAAACATAAACCTTCCTTAAAAGAAAGTGATTAAGTGGTATGGATCTATTCTCTTGAATGTCGATCCAGATCGAGTACTCAAAGCTTACAAGTTCTTCAGATTGTCTCTATAATGCAGATTTATTTCCAACTAGCGTCCATATAGGCGAATGCACATGTGGTCTCTCGTTCGCTATAATAGTCGGGAGTTTCTAGAGAGATTTGTGATGCGGTCACTCAGCCTATAAGATATTTCTTCTTTGTAAATTAAATGTAAGAAATACTGTTTCGATTTTGTTAGTTTCCGGAATGAGAGAATCATTTGCCTATTCACAAATGATGCTTCCCCAACATCAATTAGTTGTGACTGCGTAATAACTATTTATGTTAATGGCGGGTATAAATTAAGTACGGTATAAAAATAAGGAAGGAAAGGAAAGGCATAGATGAGTGAAAAATCATAAATCTAATTATCTAATGTAAATAAGGAGTCATAACACAAAAAAGGAGAATGATGCAGTAAATGAGTATATTTATACATTGTCCAACATAAGTTCTTATAAATCGTTATTTGCTCGGATATAGCCACAATTACAGGTGATTATTGAAAGATGCTTTGATTTCTTATAAAATGAGTGTAATTTTATCACCTAGTCACACAATATCTAATGATATTTGTCACTGAAAAGACTATAATAATCAACGCTGACATAAGAGCAGGTAATTAAAACTTTCTGTAATAATAAATTAGGAAATGAAAAAGGCGTAATAAGACAAACATGTTGTTAAAGGTACAGTCAACATATTTTGTAAAATTTAAGTTTTGGGCACTGTCAGATTGGAGGCACTGATTTTTAGGCTAAAGAAAAAGAATTGCTTCTTAAGATGCGTCTAGAGGGGAACCCAGTTGGTAAGTGTATACAATGTAAAGTGAAACTCTGGGTGCCGCAGGGGTGGGTGATGAGGTTGGATAAGGAACTTAGATGACGTGTCGTCGTGATGATGCTGTGGAAGAAGGGTTTAACTGATAGCGCGATATGGCGGGTGAATAAGGTGAGAGGTCGTCATCTAGGTCTTAGTGCAGGATAGTAGTTGGAGGGGGAGGAGATTGCAAGAGTTAGTTTTAAGTCCTTGAGGATAGGAGCTGGGGGGATGATAACAACAAAGGCGGGGGAGGAAACAAAGAAACAATTGGGCTTGAAGCGGAATGCGGGCTCGGGTTAGAAGGCGGTTGAGGCGCGAGTAAGCACATGTCATATTAACAATTCTCGATTATGTTATGCTTCATGAGAGCTGTATGTGTTAGATCGGGGTCGGTTAGTCACGATGAAGCGGTAGAAAGATGATGAGTTGGGCCGCAGTTGAGACCTTAAGGATGGTAGGATCAATCAGAGTTGCTGGTGGTGAAAAGGCACGTTACATATGGGCTGTTTTCGAGGGTAAGGCTAGGCAAGGTCGGGTTTGCATTTTCGGAGAGAGTCTATCTATTGTACAATTGGCGTGCTAGGTTATATATGAAGAGAGAATCAAGGCAATAGTATAAAAAAACAAAGGAAGTAAAATGTCATTTAAATGGATGTATCAAATATTTGGTTTTTTAATCTGAATGTATATTTTTAATCAAAATAAGATATTTTTTAGATTGAGATATTGGCAGTTCATTAATCCTTTTCGCGTGGTGAGAGGATCACCAGAATCTAAATTGTGATATTTTGTTTTTTTATTTGGAGGCTGAATTGCAAGGCTAGGGCGAAATAAATAACTTCTACTCTCATTTTACTCATTTGTCCGTTGTT